>OZ020614.1:25674635-25874251 GCA_963971575.1 Liopterus haemorrhoidalis | reverse complement strand
GAGAGAGATATTCTTCTCAGCTGGACTTGAGAATTCGATCACAAACATCTGTTTGGTCTCGTGATCCAGGAGGGTTATGTCCGGCTTAGTGGCTGTCAGTAACCTCGAGGTGGGGAAGGAGTAATTCCAATAAATTCGGCACTTGGAATTTTCCACCACCGATTCTATGTCAGAAGGGACGTACGGTATAACCGGTATTTGTTCAATACCATAGGCATGTCTAAGATGATAGTAGAGCACGCGGAGAGCAGCATTATGTCGAGACACGTATCTCGACGCTGCAAGAGATGGACAAGCAGACAGAATTGTGCATTATCGTTTCAGAATGGTGGTGGCACAACCTACAGAGTGTGGACTCCGCTATTTGGAATATGCGGGCCCTGTATGCACAAGTATTTATAACACCATCCTGACACGCAAACACAAAACCTTCTGTTTCCGATCTCAAACCAGCAGACTTAAGAAACGAGAACGTGAGTTCGGTGGACAAACTCTAGACTTTTAATATGTTTGAAGAACACAGAGTGCATACTTTTACTCATGTGTTCTTTTGTCAACATGTCTGTCTCGCCTCGTTTCACCGAACCGGTAACTCTGTTGTACTCCTCCCCGAGAGAGTTGTACTCCAGCGTTTTCCCTGACGGGACTCAAGCCTGCCAGGTTAAATCTCGTTGCTGCTCTTCGCACTACCTGGTAAAGAAACGCCCCTTTGCCACTAAATTCGTGCTCACTAACGAATTTTAATAGTGGGTCCTGTTTTCTGAGGATACTGTTAGCTGTAACCAGGACGAGTCGATCGTGCAAATACTCCAGATTTAGTAATCCCCGAACCCCATTTTTACGAGGGAGGTAAATGCGCTGCACAGAAGATTTCGGGTGAAGACTTCGGTTGATGTTCATGATCTTTCTGGTTTTTCTGTCGAGATCCTTAAGATCATCAACATTCCATTTCATTACACCAAAAGTGTATGAAATTAATGGGACAGCAAGCATGTTTGTGGCAGCGATCTTGTTCTTGCCAGACAGACAGGATCTCCATATCTGCCTAAGTCGTGCCATATACTTGCTGCGAAGGGCCTGCTTAATAAGAGTGACATCTTGGACACCTCTCTCACTGATGCCTAAAAATGTGTAAGACCCTTCGGCATTAAGATGTCTTATAATGCTCCCATCAACCAATTGAACGTCTTCACCGTTGTCTAAACCTTTTCCTCTGTAGATATGAAAAACAGCGCATTTTTCCAACCCGAATTGCATACCTTACAAAGCTAGCAAGGGTATGCTTTTCAATTTACAGGCTAAAACAGGTCTGTAACTTATCTGCTTTGAAATCCTACTATTTCGCTACTTTTTACTCCCTAGTTTCATACAGCGTAATGTTTTGGGGAAAATCTACCGAAGCTAAAAGAATATTCTATATTCAAAAACGAATTGTTAGAACTATTGCGGGGGTTCCCAAAAGAACACATTGCAAAAAGTTATTCAAAGAGCTAGAATTATTAAGTTTACCATGCATTTACATATACAAACATTTAATTCATGTATGGAAACATTTTTACTCGTTCAAAAAATTGAATCATTTTCACAACTACGGCACTAGATCTGAAAATAATAAATTGGAAATTCCTAAACACAAACTTGCAACTTTTAAAAATTGTCCAAATTATTGTCAGATTACCCTTTATAATGCCTTGCCGAATTTCTTAAAAGCATTAATTATAGAAAATAAATTTAAAAACCAGTTAAAAAAATTTCTGATATCTAAATGTTACTACTCTGTGGAAGAATATTTGTCAGATTGTACACAATAATGTATGTATTGCACCTGTATGACTTTTCCTATACATTTTGTAATTGTCAAAGGAATAATAAATTATTATTATTAATATTATTATTACCTATCGCGGCAGTGTACTCAGCAACAGCATCTAAGGCAGCCTGAAGGTTTCTCTCGTTCGAGGCGTAGAGCTTCAAATCATCCATATAAAAAAGATGGGAAATTTTGTGCTTACGCCTCGACGGGGGACCCGCCATGTAGCCACTGCCGCGCCTAAGCTCGATCGATAGAGGAAGAAGTGAGATGCAAAATAGTAGCGGGCTTAGGGATCTCCCTGGAAAACGCCACGCTTGAAATGTATCCACTCTCTCGACACTGCGGTTGATCCACTTGGGACAACAAATTGTGTCTTCCAGAGGGACATAAGTTGCCCAATGCATCTCTCTATCTCCGGGTGGACTCGTAACATGCGCAATAATGTTAAAATGAGAGCATGTGACGTAGTGTCATATGCTTTTGCGTAGTCCACCCAAGCCATTGACAGGTTGCGTTTGAAATACGCCGCGTCATGACAGACTGACCGGTCGATAATAAGATTTTCTTTGCAACCTGCTTGGCCCCTCTTCGATCCCCTCTGTTCGTAGATGGCTGACCAAACAGAGGCGATGGAGCTCAGTACCCGCTCGTTTAATACGCTGGTAAAGATCTTATACAGCGTATTGAGACAAGTAATAGGTCTGTAATTCTTCGGGTTGGTTAAATCACCTTTTTTGGGGATTAATACTGTACGCCCCTCTGCTAACCAAGATGGTATTGGTATATCCCCACGGATAAAAGAAGTAAAGTTTCGTGCAAGATGGCCGTGTGCACTGGAAAATGACTTCCACCAAAAAGCAACGATACCGTCAACTCCTGGTGCAGCAAAATTGCGCGCTTTTGATATAGCACGTGTTACTTCTTCCGGGGTAACAGGGGGGCATGCCTGAGGATCTGTAAGATGTTTTGTACAGAATTCCTCAAATCTCTCTCACCGCAGGGGAAGTTCATAATGGCCATAACACCTGGCCATTTGTCGAGCTTTCGGGCCTGATGATCCCGCGTACCCTCAATCACGCAAGGGAAGTTCATAATGGTCGCATCACCTGACCATAAAGAGCTTTTGGGCCTAATGATCCCACGTACCCTGAATCACATATCATTTGGGAGGAGACCGTTCAGAGAAGCCGATTGTGGGAATAGGCTTATCTGTTGTCTCTTTGATCTCCCACTTAAATTCCTACCCACGTGTTTGCCGTGCGTGGAGACCCGTAACGCCGGAGAAGAGGGTCCTGGTTGGTTGAGGGAGACTGCTGCCCGCGGACAGTACGATCCCAACACGCCTTCTTTGGCCTCGGATTCGGTAAAACGGGAGGCTGAGTCTGGTCAGCTCAGTCAATCGGCTGGTGTCACGGTTCATGAATAGAGTGGCTCCACTACTGGATCGTGGATGCCGGGGTAATGCCGTGCCACTAGACAAGTATTCGGGGGTCTGTGGGAGCGGATGCAGCTCGCCCGGTTCCAGAGTTGGCTACTACTGGTTCTCGAGCGGGTCGAGCAGCCCGTGACTACTTCCCCCGATGCTATATCATCCTGACATGCCTGGCGCAATGAGCCGGTTTGCGGCCAACGTCCCCTGTGTGGGGCTCCCTGGTGGGTGGGCATGGCAGGGTGATGAAACTTAGTATACGGGTATGGCGACTACCCGGAGGGATAATTTTTCTTTAAATTCCGCCAAAGTTGAGAGTAAACTCCGTAAAAAATCAAACAAGAGACCTCGTCGTGATGCTCAGTCATCCGATGAGGGATGTGCAAGGCCTTCTGCAAAGAAGGTTGACAGAACTGTGGAGTTTTGTGCGCCAGTGCCTCGTTTTCTTGTTGTGAAGGTGCAAGAAGAGGGAAAGTCTTTTAAAGAGATGTCCCCCTTCTTTGTTGCCCGAACGCTGGGAAAAACGTGTGCAACTGGTATAAGATCGGTGCGAAAACTGTCGGATGGTACATTGCTTATTGAATGCGAAACTGAGGCTTCTTTTACGCTTCAGAAATGTGAAAAGTTTGGTGAGTTTCGTATTTCAGTACAGCCACATAAGGCACTGAATACTTCCAAAGGCGTCGTAACGGATCGTGACCTTGCGTATGTTACGGAGGAAGAGTTTGTGCAGGAAATGGCATCGCAAGGTGTCGTGGAATGCAAGAAGCTCAACCCCCGGAACGGCAAGCCTTCGATCTCAATGGTGGTGTCCTTCGCTGGCACCAAGTGTCCAACATCGGTAAGGGTGGGGTACAACGTTTGTAACGTTCGCCCCTACTACCCAAACCCGATGCGATGCTATAAGTGCCAGCGTTACGGTCACACCTCTAGTCGTTGTGGCAAATCTTCTATATGTGCCAACTGCGGACAGGATCAACATGATGTTGAAACCTGTCCAAACGCGGCACACTGCGTAAATTGCAAAGGGGCACATGCCTCTACTTCACGCCACTGCCCAACGTACTTAGAGGAGAAGGCTATCCAGGTCATCAAGACGCACGATAGGATACCGTATTTTGACGCCAAGAGGAAGTATAAAGAGACTGCGCCGGTCACTTTTGCGAAATCCTTCGCACAAGTGGCAGCAAAGAAGACAGCAAGCGTCCAGACACAGACAGAATCAGTGCCTCGTCCGAGAGATAAAGCGGTAGGATTAGCTGCGAAGAATTCCGAAACAGAAAAGGTGGCGGAATCGGTCCAAGAGACCACTATTCAGACCCCACAACCTGGGGGATCGGGTCTGAATAAATCCCCCTCGCCTAAAGGAGAACGCACTCAACCTCAGTTCTCCCAACCACCTAAGGAGAAGACCCCACAGTCTTCTCCACAAACGAGAAGCGACCAGAGAATGGTCGCTTCTACAAAACCCGCATCAGTTACTCCTGAAAAGGAAACTGATAAGGGATCCGTTGGTTCTCACTGGATACCAGTGAGAGCCAAACAACCAAAAAAGGAGTCCAGTGTGTCCATCAAAACACCTGGACTACCAAATGAAAGTGTAGCCGAGAAAATGGCTGTAGACCCGCAACCTAAGGGCAAACCAAAAATCATTAGGTTGCGGGGTAACTCCCCTAAACAGAAATGAATGGTCCACTAATCCAGTGGAACTGTAACGGTGTATACCAGCGCTACGAAGAACTGCGACTTTTACTGTCAGATTTTGCGCCTTCGTGTGTTTGTCTGCAGGAAACAAACTTCAACGAAACCGACACATTCTCTCCTCGGGGATACTCCGTCTTTCGCACGGATTTCCTTACGGGGTTAAGATCATGTGACGGCGTGGCAATTCTCGTTAGAGACACATTGTACCACGATCCTGTAGACATTGACACTGAGTTGCAGGTCGTAGCAGTTCGTGTTGCACTTCCCCTCCAGGTGACGATTTGTTCTATCTACCTTCCCCCTGGTGTTCGAACTGACATCCGAGATGTCGTGAACATCATCGATCAACTCCCACCACCCTTCATACTATTAGGCGATTTTAACGCCTACAATGTGTGTTGGGGATCAGTGCGGAACGATCGACGGGGACGTCACCTGGAAAATATGTTGAACGAATTGAATTTGAGCTTTCTGAACGACGGCAGACCCACGCACTTTTGTGCAGCAACGGGTACATTTAGTGCTATAGATCTTAGCGTTGTTTCAGGAGCCATCGCTCCGTTGTTCAAATGGGATGTGCATCACGACCTGTGCGGTAGTGATCACTTTCCAATCCTCTTAAAGCCTCTGTTTAATACTGTTACCGAATCCCGCTGGCCACAGTGGGTTCTTCGGAAAGCAGATTGGACCAAGTTTGCGGAATCATTCTCGCATGAGGATATTCCGACCTTGACCGTAGACGAAGAGGTGAATCTTTTCACGGACTCCATCACAAGCGCGGCTAAAAACAGCATACCGCTGTCATCCACTCAGCCCCGTAGAGTTCCCGTTCCCTGGTGGAACGAGGAATGCGACTTGGCGCTACGTGAAAGGAGACACCTCTTCAACACATTCCGTCGTTGTCCAACAGAGGCAAACATGATAGCCTTCCAACGAGCGAAAGCTCGTGCTAAGAGGATTGTGAAAGAAAGCAAGCGCGAATCATGGCGCAAATACGTATGCACCGTTACAGTTGCCACTCCAGTGGCCAAAGTTTGGGAGAAGGTCCGGAAAATCTCCGGTCTAAATACAGCTACAGCCATTGCTGGTCTATCGGTAAATGGTAACGTAGTTACCTCAGCGGTCGAAATTGCTAACACTTTGGCATCTAATTTTGCGTTCAATTCTAGCTCTGAACATTATCCACCCGAGTTTCTAACTCGTAAAGCAGGCCTCGAATCTATACCTCTAAATTTCTTTTCTAGGAATGACGAGGTATACAACCTGCTTTTCTCTCGTGAAGAGCTAGATAGCGCGATGTCAAAGTGTAAGGATAGCTCTCCTGGTCCAGATGCGATACATTATCGTATGATCCGAAATCTTCCAGAATCATCTAAGTCTAGGCTTTTGAATGTCTATAATAGGATATGGACTGAGGGCAAGTGCCCGACCAAGTGGAAGGAATCTCATATAATTCCTATCCCCAAAGTCGGGAAAGATAAACACTTGCCCTCTAGCTATAGACCAATATCACTGACCAGTTGTCTCTGCAAGCTTATGGAGCGAATGATCAGCAAGCGTCTGATTTGGTTTTTAGAATCAAACGACTTGCTGGCCAACACACAGTGCGGCTTTCGCCGTCACCGCTCAACAGCAGATCATCTGGTCAGACTAGAGACAGCTATCAGGAATGCTTTCGTTGAAAACAAACACCTGGTAGCTGTGTTTTTCGATATTGAGAAAGCCTATGACACTGCATGGATTTATGGGATTCTTCGTACTCTGCATTCCTGGGGTCTCCGGGGACGCTTGATGTTCTTTATAAAAGACTTCATGTCGAACCGGCGCTTCAGGGTGCGGATCGGAAATACCCTGTCACAAATGTTCGCACTGGACAATGGGGTCCCACAGGGCTCCATACTGAGCGTTACGCTATTTTTGATCGCCATTAACGGTGCAGCTTCATGTATTCGATTGCCTGTACAGAGTTCGATATTTGTCGACGACATTGGTATCTTTGTCGCCGGACAAAAGACTAGTACAATCGAACGTCAGCTCCAGCTGACCATCAATCGTCTCGATACATGGGCAACCGAAAATGGCTTCAAATTCTCGACCAGCAAAACTGTGTGTGTCCATTTTTGTAGGAAAAGGGGTGTCCATCCCAACCCTACAATCACGCTAAATGGAGCACAGTTACCATTTACCGATACTGCCAGATTTCTGGGTCTCGTTTTTGACAGTCGTCTAACTTGGCGGGCACATTTTTTGTCCGTCAAGAAAAAATGCCAAAAGTCGCTCAATTTGTTGCGGGTCCTCAGTCACAAGACATGGGGTGCAGACCGCACTGTCATGTTGCGTTTATATCGTTCTTTAGTGCGCTCTAAGCTGGACTATGGATGTCTAGCTTATGGGTCAGCTAAACACCAAGAGATACGAATTCTTGACACTGTACATCACACTGGGGTTAGATTGGCCACTGGTGCATTTCGCACTAGCCCAATACTTAGCCTGCTGTGTGAAGCAGGCGAACCGTCACTGTACAATCGTCGTAAAATTCTATCTCTGCGATATATGGCTGCACTTAGTGCCAAGCCAGATCATCCCGCGTATGACCCTATTCTACAAAATAGGCATACAGAGATTTATGACAGAAAACCAAGAGCCAATAGGCCTTTTGGTCTGAGGACTTTCGACACTTTAGGCGATATTGATTTTAATATGCCTGAAATGGCAAGTTTCGTTTTGTGTGCTGTTCCACCATGGACGCTACCACGTCCACTTGTGAACCTCACATTAACTAGGTTTGATAAAGATACTACGTTGCCTATCGAATACCAACATGAGTTACAAAGAACACTGGTCCCTAGGTTCGAGGATACTGTCATTTTTACTGACGGATCAAAATCCGGAACCAGGGTTGGGTGTGCGTTCGTTGTTTTGAATCCACGCCAACAGTTTCAGTACCGTCTGCACTCTATAACGAGTGTGTACACTGCTGAGCTGTACGCTATTTTCAAGGCCCTGTGTTTTGTTTCGTCAGAGCAAAGTCGGTCAAGTGTTATCTTGACGGACTCGCTGAGCGCTCTGAACAGTATCCAAGATCCAGATCCAGTGCATCCTCTTGTACTAAAGATCCGGTTGCTACTCTACAATCTGAATGCTCAGAATGTGAGGGTAGAGCTGTTTTGGATACCGGGACATGTTGGTATTAAAGGCAACGAAGCGGCAGATGCAGCTGCAAAAGCCGCCTCTCACAGACCTATGATTGATGTGAGTTTCGTTTTTCCAGATGACGCAAAGAGTCATCTGAAACATCTGGTTTTAGACATGTGGCAACATGAGTGGAGCCGCACACAGAACGTTAAGTTACGACAGATTAAGGGAGACGTTAAACCATGGGGTTCTTCCTGCAGGATTAACCGCAGGGAGGAAACCGCCATCACACGCCTCCGTATAGGTCACTGTTGGTGGACCCATGGGCACCTCCTTCGAGGTGAAGAGTCCCCTATCTGTGAGACGTGTAACACAGATTTGTCTGTGTTACACTTTTTAACTGAGTGTGCACAGTTCGAGGATGTCAGGGAGAGGTTAGGCCTGTGCTATGACCTGTCAGTTGCTTTAGGTGACGACAGGGTACTCATGGACAGGCTGATACTCTTCCTGAGAGAATCGAACTTATTGTTTTATGTGTGAAGTCTTGCACCTTATTTTAATGTGTTTCTAGTTATTGACTGTGATATTCGATGGTAATTGGCCCCTTTACAGCCTCTTACCATCACTCTGAGTCTGTTCATATTTTCGAACAGACTTTTTATATTATTTATTTGTGTTTGTCAGTGCAAGATTTTTTTTTTTTATTGAGTATGCGTATTTTTTAATGATTTTATCTATTTATTTATTGTCGAATATATTGTTTTTAATATTTGGTCTAGTCATTTAGATGGGCTGCGTTAGGCGCAAATAGCCTTTGTTGCTGTGCGCCAAAAATTTTAACTAACTAACTAACTAACCTCAAATCTCTCTAAAACTGGAGTGTTTTGCACGATCGTCTCGTGTTCATAAAGCTCCCTCCAGAATATCTCTGTCCTGTCGACTGATAATGACGGTTCAGAAACCTCAGGTTTGGCCATGAAAAGGCGTGACGGGCTCGTGAGGAACATAGTATTTTCCTCCATGGTCCTAACCCGGTTGACCAGTTTCTTTCTTGCCAGTACTAGAGCTCTCAATTTGTCCACCGCTTTCTGCTTTAGCAGAGAGAGAGTGGACAAATTCAGTGTGTGATGCTTTATGCGCAATTGATGTAATATGCGCTTAGTATTCACACTTAGCGGCTTAATACTTCGTAAAGCATCAGTAGCACACTGAATATGAGAAGCTTCCTGGCGTGAACGCGTCATTTTCTTCTCTAATTGCTGTATATGCAGTTTGCCGTTAAAAGCCTTAGAGGCCAAAGCCCGCTTTGGCGTCAGCACAGCTGCTGCAGCGTATACAGCACAGTCGATTTCCCAGAGACTACTGTGAGGGGAAATTTGCTTGTCAATAAGCTCGTTAAGTCGCGTGAGGTCATCAGCACGAACTTTGAACTTATTGTGCAAGTCGGGTGCGTTCAGAATGAGGCGAGAGAAGGGCTAAAAAATCCTCAAGAAGATTTTTTTCCGGTGAAGAGGATGTTATACCTACATAAACTGGGGAAGACCCAGTGGCTATCTGCCCACCTCCCGTTGGTGGGCTTGCAGGTGTCGATGGCTGTACCGGTATTTGGGACAACCTTCTCGACTCTCTTCGTCTCGATCGCCTCATCCTGCGTCGCAGGCGTGCTACTTGGTCGCGCAGATTTTGTTGCGTCATGAAGTCCAGCTCAGGATGATTTTCACACCATTGTGAGTGGACTCTGACCATGTAGCCCCTGCGATGGGGTGACGCTGCCTCGTAAACCTGAAGCAGGTCTGTAAGGGAGGTAATTTTGGTATTATTTCATAAATAAAATTTCATAAATAAATTCATTATAATCATTCAATTAGAGTAAAATATTTAATCTGTTAAACGATACAAAAATAATCTATTTCTTAGAAAGGGCATTTAAGATAACGAGAGATTGTTTATTATTGCAACTTGACACTTTGTCAATGGAACATGAAAAGTGAATCGTAAATTATTGTGTTAAATAAATATACGTCAACCATAAGCACATAAATAATAATTAAATTCGGTCTGAGATATAAATATTAAGATTCGGCTATTTTCTAATGGGATATTTATCTGAGTTATCACCAATAAATTATGAATTTTAAGATAGTACAAGAGAGATAATCAAGAGGTGTTAAATGACATTTAACAGTTGGGCGATTTAAGCATTTTAGAGTAGATTGTAAACCTTCATAATGTTAAGTCATGTTGAGAATTCATTTTTAAACCGCCTAGTGAAGTTAAGTCGTGTTTTTAGTTAGAGTGAGATTTTGTTAACCATGGGTTAGAGTCATTTAGGGTGTTCGGTTGGACTAGTAAAATGTAACAAGTAATTCCGTATGAAGGTTAGTGTAGTGCCCAGCTAAAGACATGTGAGAGATAAATGGTTTTAGAGGATGTCAGTCAGGACTGTGGTGTCCAGTGGACAAATTAGTGATTAGTGCTAAAGAGTCCAGTGTTTAGTGTTTGTGAATGTCTCATTTGGATTTAGGTATATCAACGTAATTGTAAGTCTATTGTAATTAGTGTAAATATTTAAACCTTAATCGTAATTAAAGTAGGTTAGCTAAAATGTTGAGTTTAATTGAAACAACCCTTAATCCTTCCAAGAATCATAGCAACCAGCTAGCGGACTCATATGGGGGGGGGTCCAGACTTGATCCGCTCGCAAGTCTTGGAAACCATAATGTGAGAGATGTACAGAGTAAGTACAAATGAAATAAAGTTAGTTAGTTGAAATTTTTGGTGCACAGCAACAAAGGCTATTTGCGCCTAACGCAGCCCATCTAAATGACTAGACTATATATTAAAAATAAAAATTTAGACAATAAATAAATAAATAAATAAATAAAATCATTAAAAATACGCATACGCAATAAAAGAAATCTTGCACTGACAAACACAAATAAATAATATAAAAAGTCTGTTCGAAATTTTGAACAGACTCAGGGTGATGGTAAGAGGCTGTAAAGGGGCCAATTACCATCGAATATCACAGTCAATAAATAGAAACACATTAAAATAAGGTGCAAGACTTCACACATAAAACAGTAAGTTCGATTCTCTCAGGAAGAGTATCAGCCTGTCCATGAGTACTCTGTCGTCACCTAAGGCAACTGACAGGTCATAGCACAGGCCTAACCTCTCCCTGACATCCTCGAACTGTACACATTCGGTTAAAATGTGTAACACAGACAAATCTGTGTTACACGTCTCACAGACAAGGGACTCTTCACCTCGAAGGAGGTGTCCATGGGTCCACCAACAGTGACCTATACGAAGGCGTGTGATGGCGGTTTCCTCCCTCCGGTTAATCCTGCAGGAAGAACCCCATGGTTTAACGTCTCCCTTAATCTGTCGTAACTTAACGTTTTGTGTGCGGCTCCACTCATGTTGCCACATGTCTAAAACCAGATGTGTCAGATGACTCTTTGCGTCATCTGGAAAAACGAAACTCACATCAATCATAGGTCTGTGAGAGGCGGCTTTTGCAGCTGCATCTGCCGCTTCGTTGCCTTTAATACCGACATGTCCCGGTATCCAAAACAGCTCTACCCTCACATTCTGAGCATTCAGGTTGTGGAGTAGCAACCGGATCTTTAGTACAAGAGGATGCACTGGATCTGCATCTTGGATACTGTTCAGAGCGCTCAGCGAGTCCGTCAAGATAACACTTGACCGACTTTGCTCTGACGAAACAAAATACAGGGCCTTGAAAATAGCGTACAGCTCAGCAGAGTACACACTCGTTATGGAGTGCAGACGGTACTGAAACTGTTGGCGTGGATTCAAAACAACGAACGCACACCCAACCCTGGTTCCGGATTTTGATCCGTCAGTAAAAATGACAGTATCCTCGAACCTAGGGACCAGTGTTCTTTGTAACTCATGTTGGTATTCGATAGGCAACGTAGTATCTTTATCAAACCTAGTTAATGTGAGGTTCACAAGTGGACGTGGTAGCGTCCATGGTGGAACAGCACACAAAACGAAACTTGCCATTTCAGGCATATTAAAATCAATATCGCCCAAAATGTCGAAAGTCCTCAGACCAAAAGGCCTATTGGCTCTTGGTTTTCTGTCATATATTTCTGTATGCCTATTTAGTAGAATAGGGTCATACGCGGGATGATCTGGCTTGGCACTGAGTGCAGCCATATACCGCCAGGATAGAATTTTACGACGATTGTACAGTGACGGTTCGCCTGCTTCACACAGCAGGCTTAGTATTGGACTGGTGCGAAATGCACCTGTGGCCAATCTAACCCCAGTGTGATGTACAGTGTCAAGAATTCTTATCTCTTGGTGTTTAGCTGACCCATAAGCTAGACATCCATAGTCCAGCTTAGAGCGCACTAGAGAACGATATAAACGCAACATGACAGTGCGGTCTGCACCCCATGTCTTGTGACTGAGGACCCGCAACAAATTGAGCGACTTTTGGCATTTTTTCTTGACGGACAAAAAATGTGCCCGCCAAGATAGACGGCTATCGAACACGAGACCCAGAAATCTGGCAGTATCGGCAAATGGTAACTGTGCTCCATTTAGTGTGAGTGTAGGATTGGGATGTACACCCCTTTTCCTACTAAAATGGACACATACAGTTTTGCTGGTCGAGAATTTAAAGCCATTTTCGGTTGCCCATGTATCGAGACGATTGATAGTCAGCTGAAGCTGACGTTCGATTGTACTAGTCTTTTGTCCGGCGACAAAGATACCAATGTCGTCGACAAATATCGAACTCTGTACAGGTAATCGAATACATGAAGCTGCACCGTTAATGGCAATTTAAAATAGCGTAACGCTCAGTATGGAGCCCTGTGGGACCCCATTGTCCAGTGCGAACATTTGTGACAAGGTATTTCCGATCCGCACCCTGAAGCGCTGGTTCGACATGAAGTCTTTTATAAAGAACATCAAGCGTCCCCGGAGACCCCAGGAATGCAGAGTACGGAGAATACCATAAATCCATGCAGTGTCATAGGCTTTCTCAATATCGAAAAACACGGCTACCAGGTGTTTGTTTTCAACGAAAGCATTCCTGATAGCTGTCTCTAGTCTGACCAGATGATCTGCTGTTGAGCGGTGACGGCGAAAGCCGCACTGTGTGTTGGCCAGCAAGTCGTTTGATTCTAAAAACCAAATCAGACGCTTGCTGATCATTCGCTCCATGAGCTTGCAGAGACAACTGGTCAGTGATATTGGTCTATAGCTAGAGGGCAAGTGTTTATCTTTCCCGACTTTGGGGATAGGAATTATATGAGATTCCTTCCACTTGGTCGGGCACTTGCCCTCAGTCCATATCCTGTTATAGACATTCAAAAGCCTAGACTTAGATGATTCCGGAAGATTTCGGATCATACGATAATGTATCGCATCTGGACCAGGAGAGCTATCCTTACACTTTGACATCGCGCTATCTAGCTCTTCACGAGAGAAAAGCAGGTTGTATACCTCGTCATTCCTAGAAAAGAAGTTTAGAGGTATAGATTCGAGGCCTGCTTTACGAGTTAGAAACTCGGGTGAATAATGTTCAGAGCTAGAATTGAACGCAAAATTAGATGCCAAAGTGTTAGCAATTTCGACCGCTGAGGTAACTACGTTACCATTTACCGATAGACCAGCAATGGCTGTAGCTGTATTTAGACCGGATATTTTCCGGACCTTCTCCCAAACTTTGGCCACTGGAGTGGCAACTGTAACGGTGCATACGTATTTGCGCCATGATTCGCGCTTGCTTTCTTTCACAATCCTCTTAGCACGAGCTTTCGCTCGTTGGAAGGCTATCATGTTTGTCTCTGTTGGACAACGACGGAATGTATTGAAGAGGTGTCTCCTTTCACGTAACGCCAAGTCGCATTCCTCGTTCCACCAGGGAACGGGAACTCGACGGGGCTGAGTGGATGACAGCGGTATGCTGCTTTCAGCCGCGCTCGTGATGGAATCCGTGAAATGATTCACCTCTTCGTCTACGCTCAAGTTCGGAATATCCTCGTGAGAGAATGATTCTGCGAACTTGGTCCAATCTGCTTTCCGAAGAACCCACTGTGGCCAGCGGGATTCGGTAACAGTATTGAACAGAGGCCTTAAGAAGATTGGAAAGTGATCACTACCGCACAGGTCGTGATGCACGTCCCATTTGAACAACGGAGCGATGGCTCCTGAAACGACGCTAAGATCTATGGCACTGAATGTACCCGTTGCTGCACAGAAGTGCGTGGGTCTGCCGTCGTTCAAAAAGCTCAAACTCAAATCGTTCAACATAGTCTCCAGGTGACGTCCCCGTCGATCGTTCCGCACCGATCCCCAACATACATTGTAGGCGTTAAAATCGCCTAGTAGTATGAAGGGTGGTGGGAGTTGATCGATGATATTCACGACATCTCGGATGTCAGTTCGAACACCAGGGGGAAGGTAGATAGAACAAATCGTCACCTGGAGGGGAAGTGCAACACGAACTGCTACGACCTGCAACTCAGTGTCAATGTCTACAGGATCGTGGTACAATGTGTCTCTAACGAGAATTGCCACGCCGTCACATGCTCTTGCCCCCGTAAGGAAATCCGTGCGAAACACGGAGTATCCTCGAGGAGAGAATGTGTCGGTTTCCGTGAAATTTGTTTCCTGCAGACAAACACACGAAGGCGCTAAATTGGAGAGTAACAGTCGCAGTTCTTCGTAGCGCTGATATACACCGTTACAGTTCCACTGGATTAGTGGACCAGTCATTTTTGTTTAGGGGAGTTACCCCGCAACCTAATGATCTTTGGTTTACCCTTAGGTTGCGGGTCAACAGCCATTTTCTCGGCCACGGTTTCACTTGTTTGTCCAGGTGCCTTGGTGGACACACTGGACTCCTTTTTTGATTGTTTTGTTCTCACTGGTATCCAGTGAGAACCAACGGGTCCCTTATCAGTCTCCTTTTCAGGAGCGACTGATGAAGGCTTTGTAGAAGCAACCATTCTCTGGTCGCTTCTCGTTTTTGGAGAAGACTGTGGGGTCTTCTCCTTAGGTGGTGGGGAGAACTGAGGTTGAGTGCGTTCTCCTATATGGGAGGGGGATTTATTCAGACCCGATCCCCCTGGTTGTGGGGTCTGAACACTGGTCTCTTGGACCGATTCCGCCACCTTTTCCGTGTCGGACTTTTGTGACGCAGCTGTCACTGACGTTTTTACTGTCGGACGAAGCACTGACTCCGTCTGAGTCTGGACACTGGCTGTCTTCTTTGCAGCTACTTGTGCGAAGGATTTCGCAAAAGTGACTGGCGCAGTCTCTTTATACTTCTTCTTGGCGTCGAAATACGGTATTCTATCTTTCGTCTTGATGACCTGAATAGCCTTCTCTTCTAAGTACGTTGGGCAGTGGCGTGAAGTCGATGCATGCGCACCTTTACAGTTCACGCAGTGTGCCGCGTTTGGACAGTTTTCAACATCATGTTGATCCTGCCCGCAGTTGGCACAGATGGACTGTTTGCCACAACGACTAGAGGTGTGACCATAACGCTGGCACTTGTAGCATCGCATCGGGTTGGGATAGTAGGGGCGAACGTTACAAACGTTGTACCCCACCTTAACCGATGCTGGACACCTAGTACCAGCGAAAGATACCACCATAGAAATAGAAGGCTTACCGTTTCGGGGGTTAAGTTTTCTACATTCAATGACACCTTGCGATGCCATTTCCTGCACAAACTCTTCCTCCGTAACATACGCAAGGTCACGGTCTGTAACGACGCCTCGAGAAGTATTCAGTGCCTTATGTGGCTGTACCGAGATACGATACTCGCCAAATCCTTCGCATTTCTGAAGCGTTGAAGATGCCTCATTTTCTGCCTCAATTAATAATGTTCCATCCGACAGTTTTCTTACCGACCTAATACCAGTTGGACACGTTTTTCCCAGCGTTCGGGCTACAAAGAAGGGGGACATCTCTTTAAAAGATTTTCCCTCTTCTTGCACCTTCACGACAAGAAAACGAGGCACTGGCGCACAAAACTCAACTGATCTGCTGTCTACCTTCTTGGGAGAAGGCCTTACACATCCCTCATCGGATGACTGAGCATCACGACGAGGTCTCTTGTTTGATTTTTTACGGAGTTTACTCTCAACCTTGGCGGAATTTAAAGGAAATTGATCCCTCCGGGTAGTCGCCATACCCGTATACTAAGTTTCATCACCCTGCCATGCCCACCCACCAGGGAGCCCCACACAGGGGACGTTGGCCGCAAACCGGCTCATTGCGCCAGGCATGTCAGGATGATATAGCATCGGGGGAAGTAGTCACGGGCTGCTCGACCCGCTCGAGAACCAGTAGTAGCCAACTCTGGAACCGGGCGAGCTGCATCCGCTCCCACAGACCCCCGAATACTTGTCTAGTGTCACGGCATTACCCCGGCATCCACGATCCAGTAGTGGAGCCACTCTATTCATGAACCGTGACACCAGCCGATTGACTGAGCTGACCAGACTCAGCCTCCCGTTTTACCGAATCCGAGGCCAAAGAAGGCGTGTTGGGATCGTACTGTCCGCGGGCAGCAGTCTCCCTCAACCGACCAGGACCCTCTTCTCCGGCGTTACGGGTCTCCACGCACGGCAAACACGTGGGTAGGAATTTAAGTGGGAGATCAAAGAGACAACAGATAAGCCTATTCCCACAATCGGCTTCTCTGAACTGTCTCCTCCCAAATGATATGTGATTCAGGGTACGTGGGATCATCAGGCCCAAAAGCTCTTTATGGTCAGGTGATGCGACCATTATGAATTTCCCTTGCGTGATTGAGGGTACGCGGAATCATCAGGCCCGAAAGCTCGACAAATGGCCAGGTGTTATGGCCATTATGAACTTCCCCTGCGGGGACAAATGAAATAAATTATCAGCCAACCTTGACATTTCATATTTATATATCGTAGCTCCCCACAGGTCTTCCTGCTCCTCGGGTGTCCACCTGTGGCGGGCCCGGCTAGCGGGATTGTAGCTTCGCCCAACTCTTTGTGGGTCCCCATTCGAGAAGGACCCGTTGTGGGAAGCTCTATGGTTTCTTATATTTTCTGGAACCATTTATACGTTTCATGGGAAAGTTGGCCCCATGAAACGGTGGCAGGATTCATCAACCAGATGATAGGGTCGACGTTACCCCCAATTGGTTCCTGCCGTGGTAACAGTGTGGTAGCGATCCGGGGGGAAAGGGCGCTAAGCCTTTTCGGTCAAAAGACCGCCGTACCCCGATTATTATTATTATTATTCAGGATACGTGGGATCATCAGGCCCAAAAGCTCGATATGGTCAGATGTTGCAACCATTGCGATCTTTCCTTGCGTGATTCAGGGTTCGCGGGATCATCAGGCCCGAAAGCTTAGCCAGAAAGCCGAATAGCCAGGTGTTATGGCCATTTAGAACTTCCCCTGCGAATTATTATTATTATTATTATTATTATTATTATTATTATTAAGTTCCAAGATATCTGGACAATCCATCATATTGTTTAGAATTTTATAAATATTGTTCAAATCAATCTGCTTGCGCCGATTTACAAGACTTACTAAATTATACCTTTTCAAACGATCATCATAAGATATTAAATGGTTTTTATTAAATTTATAATCCATATATTTAGTAAGTCGTTTTTGTACTGATTCAAGTCGGTCACTGTAAATATTATAATACGGGTTCCATACAATACTTGCATATTCCAAACGACTCAACACGAGGGATTTAAATAAATGAATAAGACTGTCTGGCTGAGTGAATTCTTTACAAGAACGTAATATGAAGCCGAGTGTTTTTAATGAGGATGTTACTATTATATCCACATGAACATTGAACCATCAATTGAATAATTAAAAAGAATTGGAATATGATTTCTCGTAAATGAGATGAAATTACATTTTTCTAAATTTAGGAAGAGCTTATTAATTTGACAATATATATAAAAATTATGCAGATTTGACATTAATTCATAGCAGTCTTGAAGGCATTCAATGCTTTTATAGATTTTCAAATCATCTGCGTAGAGAAGGAATCTAGAATATTTAAAACAGGAAATTATGTCGTTAATAAATATGACAAATAGAACAGGGCCAAGATGAGAGCCTTGCGGCACACCAGACGTTATATGCACGAAATTTAATGTAAAATTGTTAATAGCCACTGCTTGCATTCTATTTGTTATCTAAGACGTAATCCAGCGTATCAGGTTTCCATGAATACCAATAGAAATTAGTTTGGAGATAAGCAAACTGTGGTTAACCTTATCAAATGATTTTTTAAAGTCTGTACATATAACGTTTACTTGGCCCGATGAGTCCATCTTTGAGTGCAATTACTCAAAGTAAGGTAACAGATTTGAAATAACTGATCTTTTTGCACAAAATCCCTGTTGCTGCGGAATAATGCCTGATTTAATGGAATTAGATATAAATTTAGTGCTTATATTTTCAAATATTTTTGCAAAAATACTTAGTTTAGAAATAGGCCGATAGTTTTCAATATTATTATTAAACCCATTTTTAAATACTGTACCTTCTTTTTGAGATTTATTAAATATAACATATAAGGCATTACATAATGACTCTTTTTTAACAAAATGAGGTGAAATTCCATCTGGCCCAGGACCTTTAGATAGATCAGTAGACTTTAATAATTCTAAAATATCACATTTACAAATATGTTGTAAATTAACAGAAAGAGGTGAGTTATGACCATTATTTACTGTGCCAGTTGCAGTACTAGGTTCGAAATTAGATCGGAAGAATTCATTAAACAAATTGCAAATATCGCTATAGTTATCAGCGTGCTCATTACCCAAAGTCATGTAATTAGGAATACGGGAACTGCACTTCTTAGTAGACACGTAATTCCAGAATTTTTTGGAATTGTCTTTTAAACTAGTTTCAGTGGCTCGTATCCAATCACGGTAGTCATCATTTATAGCTTTTTTTAATCTACGGCGGAGTAAAGAAAACGAAATATAGCAGTGTTGCCAGATGTACAATTTAAATCGTATTTGTACGATTATTTTTGCATGTGTACGATGTACGACTTCTTGGTATCAGATGTACGATTTTTTTGATGTTTTTATTGATGAAACATATTTATTTATATACATGTTTAGTAAGTTAAATATTAATATTATATAATGCGATATATTGAATATTTTAGCCCTCGGATTTCAAATCAACGCACTCTTAAATAGAATGGTTTATCTCGTTAAGATCGGGTATGTTCGGGCATATTCGAATATTCAAAAATATAAAGCTCACTCCTCATTAGTTGTACCCTTTTCACACTAGAACTTTAAGACGAGTGAACTTAAAGTTCACCGATGTTTAACATCGGTTTGCTTTCACACTTGATGTTTAAATCTCCGGTGCTGTCATCAGCTACAGTAATTTTGTCCTTAAGTTACCGTCAGGAAATTACCAGTTTTGAACTGTCTGCGCAGACGCACATTTTGAATTATTATAAACAAATATGGATATTTCATTTCATTCTACAATGAAGACAGTACAATAAAGAGTATATTACACCTGTATTAACATGTAAGTCGATACATTTTATCTCAATTATTGTAACTCTATATTTTATTAAACATATTATTAAAATAAATAATTTTATTATAACAATAAGTATAAACTTCTTATAACGTCGATGTAATACAGTATTCTTGTTTATGATAATACAAAATGTTGACAGCACAAATTCAAAGAGTATTTTTTTATAATAGAAATTATGTTGGCAATGCGGACGATGTTTAAGACGCAGATCTCTGTCTTAAACATCGCTTGTATTTAGACGAGGCCATACGGTTTCACATTAGTGTTTAAAGACACATTCACTTTAACATCCGATCTTAAAGTTCTAGTGAGAAAAGGGTATAAGAGTACTGTACTCAGTGGCGCACCCAGGGGGGGGCCCTTCCAAGAAGGATGGAAATACAAATTTTTTTAAATAGCATTATGGATCTTAGGTAAATATATAGATATGGATTTAAAAGTAGAGATGAGGACCTTTTTGTTTTTTTGTCATCGAAGCTAGGAGCTTCACTTTTTTTTGTCTACCGCCCCATGAAAAATTCCTGGGTGCGCCACTGACTGTACTACAAACTGAAATCGGCCTTGTCTGTATTAATATATTATTGTATTAATGTATTAATATAAAGATATGTATTTCCCTGAGAGTACTCTATATATATATATATATATATATATATATATATATATATTTATCTGACCGACGTTGTCAAGCCATGTACATGCAACAGACAACCACAGACCCACCGAATCTAATGGGATTTTAGGAGTATATGTATCAAAAATAGAAAGAGCGCACTTTGCACTCCTGGAGCAACCTTCAAGGGGTAACGAATTATGAAAAAAACATTTTTGCTATATTTGATAACCGGTATTAAACCCCATACATGTTTACGTCGTAGTCAGGTCATTTGTGTATAATTTGTATATGCTGACGACGTACGCAATCCCGTACAGTGTTGTCGGTATTTACATCGTTTCTGTAAACAAATATCCTCCTGTTGACCTGCATTTGACGATTGTCTAGCGATAATTATAAAATTTACGTATATTTCAATATGACATAATTTTTATTTTAGGATTAATAGTTCATTTATAAGGTTTCTCGGTTAATCTAATGTTTACTATTGACATTCAATGAATGTCAATAACAATCAATAGTATTTAAAAATTTATATGAGGCTAAAAATTTTATTTTTGATCGGTTGCAGTGGTAATAATAAAATATTTTTTTTACTTGCATTCCGCTACATCATCAGAACTGTTTTTGTACTTCCTATGATTCTTTTCACTTACGAATTTTTTAAATTATTTAACTTGAACTTCGAAACTATTTTTCAAGAATGAAAGTGAATCTAATTTTTCTATTTCTTGATATGTTTTCCATTTACCATGTACGCCATAAAAATTATAGTATAATAAAACAATGAATCAAAACATTTTACTGTACGACCAACACAGAGCGTGTCATGGTAGTTTTTTTTATATATGTATAATAATAATTTTATTTATGGGTGCTCCAACATCTATACTCTATCTCAGAAAGACTGATAGTAATAAATCATTTTGTCAGGCAGTTACCAGTGGCGTGCACATTTTAAACACGCTTAAATTGGTTTTGTGTATTTCTATATTACTATTTATCATTTTATTAAACGCACGCCTGTGACCATATTTATCATATCATTAAACACACCCTTGTGACCATATTTTTCCTCAAAATTTTAGGGTAAAATTTTTATGATCTATTGTGTTTAACCCTAGTTCGTATTCCCATATAATATGTGCGGCACACTCGGTTGTTTTTAACAATATTTCGTTTCGAACTATTCATATTTTGTCGCTTTTGTTTTGCCGCTTCTGTGTGAAAAACAATAACTTTTTACAAATAATAAATTTTATTATTATCAGTCTTACTGAGATAGAGTATAGGTTATTAGCACCCTGTTATATTAAGGAATTTTACATTGTACATTTCATATTTAAATTTACCATTGACCAACCGTCTTTTTTATTTAAACACGATGTCTTAGTAATTTGGGGAAAAAAATATGATAACCCGAGTCTGCCCAAAGAATCCAATTATAGTATTGAAATTTTCCGGAACAAACCGAAAGTACTGCATATCAAGGACAACTTTGATTTTTTAAATGGTAACGTATGCCGAGTTGGGTGTCTTTGGAGCTTTTGAAAAGAAATAACTATTACTTAAAGATTTTTTACTATATTTTACGCTTTAACCTCTTAATCCGTGAATAAACAAACACATTTTTATTTTTGTAAAATAATTTAAAAGATTTTCGCCAAAAAGCGTTAGTTTCCCACCTTATCTCCTAGAGAGGTTGATCTAAAAATCTGAAAAAATCTCCATTATGTACATTGTTGGAAACCGGATTAGTTAGGGCTCTCAGACGTCCCGGAAAACCGGGATTGTCCCGGTTTTGAAGTCTATGTCCCGGTGTCTCGAGACAGTCTCTCTGTACGCCTATTTGTCCTGGTTTTGTGTATTTTAATAATTTATTAAGTCAGTCAGGAGTCGCCGCGGGAACGCACATCATTGGACGAATTTTAATTTGTCCGACGGTAAAGAAAGTAAAGCGCCAAAAACTCTATTAAAGTTTTTTAATGACCCATTAAGTGAGGCATACTTCTGGTTCATTCATAGCCAGGTCGAATCGGTCAATTTGAAAATATTACAAATTGAGGGGAAAAACAAATCTATAATGGAAGTTTTCGGTGTATTAAAAGATACAGCAGCTATGTTTGAAGAAAGATACAGACAGTGTTTTTACCAAAACGTGTAGAAACAATTTTGAAAGAACGTGAAGAATCTGGGGAAGAATAATAAAAATGAAATTAATAATTTTAAAATGGAAGTTACTAATTTCTATGAAACGTTTTTTGAATATTTAAATAAGTGGATAAAAGCACTTGAACATTTTTCAATATTTTGTTGGATGGTTTTAAAAGCAAAAACCAGAATGAAAAAATGTACAACAAACATTAAATTACTTCAACAATTAAAATATTGAAATAAATGAGAGTTATTAATTCAACCAAATATCAACAGTGTAAAAAATTGTTGAACTAAAAATTGCAGTAAATAAAGACTGGAAGTCTAAAACCGCTTAAAAAAGTGGATAATAATTTTATCCAAGATGGACAAGATTTCTATTCCAGGCCACAATGCAAACGTCGAACGTATTTTCTCGCTGATCGAAATTCAGCGGACCGACGGGCGTAATTCGCTATCATGTGATACTGAAGAGACCATTGGCGCACCCAGGAATTTTTGTTGTAGAGGGGGGGGGGGCGGAAGACAAAATTATTTAAATTATGAATAAGGTGCTAAATTTCAAGTGATGATCTAAAACAAAAAATCCTCGCTTCGGAAATACAAAGTCATGACCTAAAACAAAAAAGGTCCTCACTTCTAAAATACAAGTGATGACCTAAAAAAAAGGTCCTCGCTTCGGAAATATAAAGTGATGACCTAAAAAAAGGGTTCTTACTTGTAAAATACAAGTGTAGACCGGAAAAAAAGATCCTCATCTCTGTTTTAAAATTTTCTAGTGTGTTTGTGTGTTTTTATTTCCTTCCTTCTTAGGGGGGGGGGGGGCTCCCCTGGGTGCGCCACTGGTAGAGGCTATTCTACAGTGCGTGATAAATTTTGATTTTAGTTGTAATGAGTACGTTTTAAAAGAAGGCGAATTGTTAAAAAGAGCTAAATTCAACCAAAAGTATTTATAAAATGCTTTTGTATGGATTTTATTTGGAAATAATTTATTGCAGTGCTTTTTTGTCATAGAACGCGCCGGAACGACGTACAGACACCTATTTTCGACGGGTATTTAAAAGTATTAAAATTATTTGAAAATTATTATATCAACTATTGAACAAGAATTTGCTGTGAACTTGTAATCTAAATACTTTAAATTTCATATACCATAAGTTAAGATCTGGATATCATTTTTTTAAATAAAAAGCGCTGATTTATTGTAATAATTTATTAATTATTTATTGTAATTGTATAGGAATTTATTTTTATTTCTGTTAATTATTTGTAATTTTAATTTTTGTGTTAGAAATAAAACAATAATAATTGTAATATAAAATCTAATTAATTCCTCCCGATTAGTTAAAAATTGCGCGTACAGAATCAAGCCCCCCTCACCCTGTCACTCCGTCCTGGTTTGCTCTGTTGACAATCTGAGAGCCCTAGGATTAGTTCAACAGGAATTTTTTATCTGACAAGTTTTTCGAAAATATCGATTTTCTGTGTCGTTGAAAAATGTAATTATTTAAAAAAAAAATTATTGTGATATCAAAAGAAAGTTCTTAAATAATTACACAGGTCCGGGGCCCTCATAAAATAGGGTTCCTAAAATGGTCTGCCATAAAATTAAAATTAACATAATATTTTCGAAAAATGGATTACATTTGTTATTGAATAATTACGGAATAACATTCCTGAATGAAAATATATATTCACAGAAAAAATATTTTGTTTGTAGTGATATAAAATATTTTTTTCACTGTCCGTTACAAAACAGATCACAGAAATAATATTGTTCTAAAACGGTAATGTAATCAAATAAATATATAACACCCAGCAATGATGAAAAGTTAAATACGTAAGATCCACAGATGCAAAAGTTCAATCTTAACAATTTACATATAAATGAAAGAATTGTATTAATGGTTTATCAGTCAGAGAGTTGAACTGTTAATGAGAGCGGCCCAAGTTCCTAAAAATGCGCGCGGGTGGCCAAAATATGTTAGGGGGCTCAAAATAAGTTAGGGGCCCAAAATATGTTAAGGGGCCCAACTATAAAATCTTACCCAGGGCCAGAAAAAAGGTAATTACGGCACTGTTTATCACTATTAAGAATGTGCTATTTTATTTGTAAATATTTCACTACTATAAATGTTTTTTGTTAATTTCGAAAAAGATATACACTACCTTATACCCTTTTCACACTAGATCTTTAAGATCGGATGTTAAAGTGAATGTATCTTTAAACGCTAATGTGAAACCGTATGGCCTCGGTTAAATACAAGCAATGTTTAAGACAGAGATCTGCGTCTGAAACTTCGTCCACATTGCCAACTTAATTTCTATTATAAAAAATACTCCTTGAATTTGTGCTGTCAACATTTCATATTATCATAAACAAGAATACTGTATTATATCGACGTTATAAGAAGTTTATACTTATTGTTATAATAAAATTATTTATTTTAATAATGTGTTTAATAAAATACAGAGCTACAATAATTGAGATAAAATTTATCGACTTATATGTTAATACAGGTGTAATATATTCTTTATTGTAGTGCCTTTATTGTAGAATGAAATGAAATATCCTTAATTGTTTATAATAATTCAAAATGTGCGTCTGCGCAGATAGTTCAAAACTGGTAATTTCATGACGGTAACTTAAGGACAAAATTACTGTAGCTGATGACAGCACCAGAGATTTAAACATCAAGTGTGAAAGCATACCGATCTTAAACATCGGTGAACTTTAAGTTCACTCGTCTTAAAGATCTAGTATGAAAAGGGTATAAGGTAGTGTATATCTTTTTCATAAATACAAAAAAACCATAACAGTATTAGCGATAATTCCGCCATGCATTAAAAAAATAATTAATTTAGACAAAAACATCAAAACTGCAATATTTTTCAGAAACGAATTCTAAATCAAAAATTCCTCTTGACCGTTTCCGGTTAAGAGCTATGTACATTACTTAGAATTTGTTTCAGTTTTTTTAGTTTAACCCCTTTCGATTAAAGGGGAAAACTTTCTACGAGGAAATATGGCTATAGCTATAGTCCCGATAAAATCCTTAGAACCTTCCATTAAATTTAAATAATTTACCAAAAGTCCTAACATTTTTTTCTAGATTTGCTTTGTCTTCAAGTCTTCATTAGATTAATAAGAAATATATTATATAATGCTTCATTTATTTATATTTATCAGTATTTATAAATGGCATCATTTTTCTCAATTTCAGAAACGTATTTCTCACTATTAACAATGTGTTATTTGTTTTATAAGTATTTCATTACTAAAAATGATTTATTCCTCTTTGATACCTTAAAAATAAAAGGTTGAATCACAACGCATAATAGTATAATAGTGTAATTAACGTATATATATATTTTTTTTATATTTTTAATTTAAAAAGAAAGGCACACTATCTTAGCCATAAATACAAACAATCCATACATTATTATCCATAATTTAGCCCGAATTAAAAAATAATAATTAATTTTGTCAAAAACACAAATACAGCAATAATTTTCAAAAACGCAATCTGGTCAAAAAAATCGTCTCGTACATTCCGGTTCATTCGGTTCACATCAATGTAAATTACTTATAATATTTACAGATTTTTAGTTTAACCCCTTTGGGTAAAAGGGGGTGGGAAAAGATCTTGTTTAGCACATTTTTGGCTGAATTCGTGTTAAAAAAAACGAATTTTTAAAAACTACTTTTCGTTCCCTAATTTACTTCCAAAGGTCTTCCTTTTGTCACCACACAATAAATTTTAAAAAATTTATTGAAAAAACGTATTAAAAATGCTCGTAAAGCTATTTGGGTTCCCATCAATGTTCAATATGGAGATTTTTTTCCGAATTTTAGATCAACCCCTCTGGGAGATAAAGTGGGGGACAAAAATTTCTTGTTTCAGATTGAATCGAAACTAGGAGTAGGTAAAAATCGACAAACTATGTGTTTTTTTAATTCGACTGATACCCAACAAAATACTAATTCATAGTTAGTTATAATATTTTATAAGACACTGTTTGGGCAAAATTTATGGAATATTTCTGTCTAAAACACATTTAACAAATTAGGATTTTTTGTGACTTCTAATTATCACTTTATGGTATATACAACCATTTGATGTCTGTTCTTGCTCTGGCACTACAGAAAAAAATATATATTTTTGGTTAAAAAAATAAATTTTCTAAAAATTGTAATTTGAAATTTTTGACAAAGATTAAAATGAATAAATAAATAGACAAGTAATTAGTGATACTATGTTTATTAATATGGACCTATATTTCCTGCATTCCAAATTAATAACCATAATTGTGTGATAATAAAATAAATTGAATTGAATTGAATTGAATTGAATTATATGGTGTATTGACAAGTGAAGACACATTTCCTCTGAAGTGAGATAGTTCTTTTTTAATTTGACTTGTATATTAGATTTTATTTACTCTTTGTCTTGCAACCTACACAGATATTTTCACCTTTTTACCTTAATCCATTCAAATTTTAAATAGTACCGTTTCGACTAGAATATTTTTGTACATTAGGTAATATAAAGCTTACTTTAGTCTAAAATAACGAAGATTGCGTAAGTGTCGTGAGTATATATAATATCTGACAGACATATTACGTTTCCAGACCCGGTATGTATCTTGACAGACCCAAACAGTGTTGCCAAGTTTCGGGTCTGTGAAGGTATATAGTGTATAGCGGGTCTGTATAAGTCGTATGAATTACAAATATTTTATACAAGCCCAACACGCGCACCATCTTCACGGAAATTTCGTGAACTAAATTTGTATAAAAAAACACGTTCTACCGCTTTCCCAGACCCACCTGAAACTCATTGCTAAAGATTGTTTGAGGCCTAATTCGTACTTCTAGCATAGAAAACGTTGTCAGACCCAATGCCGGGTCTGAGCTTGTCACTTTTGGTCTGGTAACGCCTGCAGAGTATAGCGAGTTGGGTCTGTATAAGCGGTGAAACAAATATATATATATATATATATATATATGTATGTATATGTTAATGTTATATAATTATTATCTAAGTATTTTGTTCAATAAAAATTTATAAAAAGGACTTTGCTGTATTATACATTTTTTATCATTTTCTGCTACTATGGTTGTGCAATAGAAAAATATATACCTAATAATTTTTAAATCAATTAGACAGCAAATTTTTTGTACGATTATTTTTTAAAAATACGATTGTTTGTACGATTTTTTTCTTGAAAATACGATCATTCTGAAGTATTGATACGATTTTTTCTTTTTCACCATCTGGCAACACTGAAATATAGTCAGAAGATTGTTTGTATAATTTCTATTTTTTATGAAGTGTATTTTCATTTATACACCTTGATATGATTGAACGGATATTGCACAGCATACACGTGTTAATCGAACTCTGCGATAAATTTGTAATTTCTGTTGATAATATAAAATTACATACA
The DNA here is from genome assembly GCA_963971575.1 of Liopterus haemorrhoidalis. Taxonomy (NCBI): domain Eukaryota; kingdom Metazoa; phylum Arthropoda; class Insecta; order Coleoptera; family Dytiscidae; genus Liopterus; species Liopterus haemorrhoidalis. Next base: position 25,846,361 of record OZ020614.1, on the reverse strand, counting down.
TTAATATTCACATATTTTTGTAAATGAGGTTGTTCTGAATTTTTCTACGCTAGTGTCCGTATACATTAATTTAGCAAAAATAAAATTTATTCAGCTTTTTTAAATAAATGTTAAGTGAGTGTGAAATACTCGAGGCTGATAAAAAAGATCCAGGTCTAAGCAAGCAAATTCCAGTATTCATTGGAAACCAGTGACAGCGGTGATTTCCATTGATAGCGATGATTTCCAGTGACAGTAATTTATAGCAAGTGCTAGGGTTACCATACGTCCCGGTTTGACCGGGACAGTCCCGGTTTTAAGAACTTGTCCCGGCCGGTTGTTAAAAATGTCCCGGTTTTTTCATAGTTTATATATATGCATGCATGGAACGATGTTGAAAAAACTATGCAATTACATAATTCCAAATTTACGACCAAAACACCGATAATTAACTGTGATACTCTATTTGACGAAGTTGTATACGCTAAACAGTTTTATATCGACACTGACCGCAATAATTTGTGACACAATTGTTTAAAAAAAATTCCGATAAAAATATTTCTGTTAACAATTTGCAGAAAATTGTCGAATTTATTTTCTGTTTGCCTGGTACTTCAGCACCAATTGAACGATTGTTTTCAGAAATGAAGAATATATGGGCACCTGAAAGAAATCGTTTACATGAATGTAACGTCGGTGCATTATTATTTTGTAAAACTAACAGATTTAAAATGTTCTGAATTTTATGATTATATTAAAAATGATAAAAACTTTTTTAAAAAAGTACAATCTGCCGATAAAAATTCTTATACAAATAAATAATATACACAATGCCACTATGTAAGTCAAAATTTATAATTTTATAATATGTATTTTTGTGATTTTTTGATATACGTTTAATTTTGTAATTCTCAAGATTTAATATTAATCATATGTAATAGAAAAATATTGATAAATACATAAATCAATAAAGTATAAAAAATGAGAAAAAAAATATTTGGGGGGGGGGAGGGTGTCCCGGTTTGGCGCACAAAAAATATGGTAACTCTAGCAAGTGCATAAGCTTTATTGAAAATTATGATTTTGTCATGTGTAGTGAATGTGATAATTATTTCCGTCTTGATTGTTTAATACCGGAAATAGCTACAAAAAATTTGCCTGGAAGAATAAATGTTGGATATGTTTTAAGTGTAACGAAGGTGTTACAACTAGGAACAGGTAGGAAGCGTAAAGTCAAGAGAAACCTAACCTAACCTAACCGAAAATTGGAATATCTAAAAACGAAAATTATGCAAAATTATAGAAAAGGCTTGACGATATTGCTTCAAAATTAAACAACAATAAAAAATCATATTGCGGAGCTTAAACAACCAATTAATTTTGTCTCTGATAAGTATGACACAATTATACAGGCACTCAAAAATAATAAAGCAGATATTAACTTGAAATGAGAAAAACTGATTGAACAGAATAAAGAAAAAGATGCGGAAATCAAATCTCTGAGAGAAGAAAAACTTCAACAATACAGCTGTAGTCATAATGTTGAATTTTTTTGGATATCCCCTAAAAATTGCGAGAACTGCAAAGTCATGTGCGTAAAAATAGCAGTGGTTTAATGCAAATGGTAAAATTGTATTTATTCTATTTAAAGTTATTTATTTATGTATTTGCATTGCATTTATAGTATATATAATAAGTCTATAACATATTTAAGCTGGCAACATTGAATCTTTTAAATTAATATGTAAGTTGCCCCTTAAACAAACCAAAAACATCATTTTTCAAGTGTTCGTAAAAATAGCAGTGTCCACAAGTTTTCTCATGTTTTACTATACTAGCTAACCAAATAGTTTTATTCTTGAATACATTTTTGTGTATATTGAAAAGTAAGTTGAATTTATATTTAAAATCACGGAAAATATTAAATATCTTTCTTATTTTTTAGTAAAGATGGGTAGGGCACACAGGAGTAACGTCAGTTCATTTTACAAATGTTAAATTCTGGTAAAACTTATTCAGATATAAAAGTTATTCAAAAGATGCTAGGATGCTTCGCTAAAATGGTATCTAATGCCAAAAAGTTGACTCTAGAACCTGAAAATCGGGGTAGGACATCTATAAATTCGCCGACAACAGATATAAAAATTGTGATGTGTGCAAAATTAAACCCTTTTATTACTTCTAGATAAATAAATACAGAATTAGACCTGCCAATTTCTGCATCAACTGTAAGAAGACGCCTTATAAAAGCAAATCTGAAAGCCCCCGCAGGGGAAGTTCATAATGGCCATAAAACCTGGCCATTTGTCGAGCTTTCGGGCCTGATGATCCCGCGTACCCTCAATCACGCAAGGGAAGTTCATAATGGTCGCATCACCTGACCATATAGAGCTCTTGGGCCTGATGATGCCACGTACCCTGAATCACATATCATTTGGGAGGATACAGTTCAGAGAAGCCGATTGTGGGAATAGGTAACTTTTCTGTTGTCTCTTTGATCTCCCACTTAAATTCCTACCAACGTGTTTGCCGTGCGTGGAGACCCGTAACGCCGGAGAAGAGGGTCCTGGTCGGTTGAGGGAGACTGCTGCCCGCGGACAGTACGATCCCAACACGCCTTCTTTGGCCTCGGATTCGGTAAAACGGGAGGCTGAGTCTGGTCAGCTCAGTCAATCGGCTGGTGTCACGGTTCATGGATAGAGTGGCTCCACTACTGTATCGTGGATGCCGGGGTAATGCCGTGCCACTAGACAAGTATTCGGCGGTCTGTGGGAGCGGCTGCAGCTCGCAAGGTTCCAGAGTTGGCTACTACTGGTTCTTGAGCGGGTCGAGCAGCCCGTGACTACTTCCCCCGATGCTATATCATCCTGACATGCCTGGCGCAATGAGCCGGCTTGCGGCCAACGTCCCCTGTGTGGGGCTCCCTGGTGGGTGGGCATCGCAGGGTGATGAAACTTTGTATACGGGTATGGCAACTACCCGGAAGGATAAAATTTTCTTAAATTCCGCCAATAGTGAGAGTAAACTCAAAAAACACGAGACCTCGTCGTGATGCTCAGTCATCCGACGAGGGATGTGTTAGGCCAGCTGCCAAGAAGGCAGAAGGTAAAAGCCAAGTTGAGTATTGTGCGCCAGTACCACGATTTCTCGTCGTGAAGATACAAGAAGAGGGTAAGTCTTTTAAGGAGATGTCCCTTTTCTTCGTTGCCCGAACGTTGAGAAATACGTGCTCTACTGGTATAAAGTCGGTGCGTAAGTTGTCGGACGGTACACTGCTAATAGAAGCAGAGACTGAAGCGTCGTCAACGCTGCAAAAATTACTGAAGTTTTCTGAGTTTGGCATTTCAGTACAGCCGCATAAGGCACTGAATTGTTCGAAAGGCGTCGCACAGGATCATGACCTGGCGTATGTTACGGAGGAAGAGTTCGTGCAGGAAATGGCATCGCAAGGTGTCATTGAATGCAGGAAGCTCAACTCTCGTAACGGCAAGCCTTCGATCTCCATGGTGGTGTCTGGTGTCCCGCTAGTACCAGGTGTCCAACATCGGTAAGGGTGGGGTATAACGTTTGTAGCGTTCACCCCTACTATCCCAACCCGATGCGATGCTACAAGTGTCAGCGTTATGGGCACACCTCAAGTCGTTGTGGTAAGCACACTATCTGTGCCAACTGCGGACAGGATCAACATGAAGTTGAAACTTGTCCAAACGCGGCACACTGCGTGAACTGCAAAGGGGCGCATGCCTCTACTTCACGCCACTGACCAACGTACTTGGAGGAGAAGGCAATACAGGTCATTAGAACGCAGGACAGGATACCGTGTTTCGACGCCAAGAGAAAATACAAAGAGAGCGCGCCGGTTACTTTCGCGAAATCTTTCGCGCAAGTAGCTGCAAAGCAAACTGCAAGTGTCCAAACTCAGACAGAGTTAGTGCCTCGTCCGGCAACTGCAGCAGCAGTATCAGTCGCGACAAAAACTGCGAAAGAAAAGGTGGTATTGGTCCCAGAGACCAAAATTCAGACCTCACAACCTGGGGGGTTCGGGTCTGAATAAATCCCTCTCCCCTAAAGGAGAACGCACTCAACCACAGTTCTCCCAACCACCTAAGGAGATGACCCCACAGTCTTCTCCACAAACGAGAAGCGACCAGAGAATGGTCGCTTCTTCAAAACTCTCATCAGTTACTCCTGAAAAGGAAACTGATAAGGGATCCGTTGGTTCTCACTGGATACCAGTGAGAGTCAAACAATAAAAAAAGGAGTCCAGTGTGTCCATCAAAACACCTGGAATACCAAATAAAAGTGTAGCCGAGAAAATGGCTGTAGACCCGCAACCTAAGGGTAAACCAAAAATCATTAGGTTGCGGGGTAACTCCCCTAAACAGAAATGACTGGTCCACTAATCCAGTGGAACTGTAACGGTGTATACCAGCGCTACGAAGAACTGCGACATTTATTGTCAGATTTTGCGCCTTCGTGTGTTTGTCTGCAGGAAACAAACTTCAACGAAACCGACACATTCTCTCCTCGGGGATACTCCGTGTTTCGCACGGATTTCCTTACGGGGTTAAGAGCATGTGACGGCGTGGTAATTCTCGTTAGAGACACATTGTACCACGATCCTGTAAACATTGACACTGAGTTGCAGGTCGTAGCAGTTCGTGTTGCACTTCCCCTCCAGGTGACGATTTGTTCTATCTACCTTCCCCCTGGTGTTCGAACTGACATCCGAGATGTCGTGAACATCATCGATCAACTCCCACCACCCTTCATACTACTAGGCAATTTTAACGCCTACAATGTGTGTTGGGTATCGGTGCGGAACGATCGACGGGGACTTCACCTGGAAAATATGTTGAACGAATTGAATTTGAGCTTTCTGAACGACGGCAGACCCATGCACTTTTGTGCAGCAACGGGTACATTTAGTGCTATAGATCTTAGCGTTGTTTCAGGAGCCATCGCTCCGTTGTTCAAATGGGATGTGCATCACGACCTGTGCGGTAGTGATCACTTTCCAATCCTCTTAAAACCTCTGTTTAATACTGTTACCGAATCCCGCTGGCCACAGTGGGTTCTTCGGAAAGCAGATTGGACCAAGTTTGCGGAATCATTCTCGCATGAGGATATTCCGAGCTTGGCCGTAGACGAAGAGGTGAATCATTTCACGGACTCCATCACAAGCGCGGGTAAAAACAGCATACCGCTGTCATCCACTCAGCCCCGTAGAGTTCCCGTTCCCTGGTGGAACGAGGAATGCGACTTGGCGCTACGTGAAAGGAGACACCTCTTCAATACATTCCGTCGTTGTCCAACAGAGGAAAACATGACAGCTTTCCAACGAGCGAACGCTCGTGCTAAGAGGATTGTGAAAGAAAGCAAGCGCGAATCATGTCGTAAATACGTGTCCACTGTTACAGTTGCCACTCCAGTGGCCAAAGTTTGGGAGAAGGTCCGGAAAATTTCCGGTCTAAATACAGCTACAGCCATTGCTGGTCTATCGGTAAATGGTAACGTAGTTACCTCAGCGGTCGAAATTGCTAACACTTTGGCATCTAATTTTGCGTTCAATTCTAGCTCTGAGCATTATTCACCCGAGTTTTTAACTCGTAAAGCAGGCCTCGAATCTATACCTCTAAATTTCTTTTCTAGGAATGACGAGGTATACAACCTGCTTTTCTCTCGTGAAGAGCTAGATAGCGCGATGTCAAAGTGTAAGGATAGCTCTCCTGGTCCAGATGCGATACATTATCGTATGATCCGAAATCTTCCGGAATCATCTAAGTCTAGGCTTTTGAGTGTCTATAATAGGATATGGACTGAGGGCAAGTGCCCGACCAAGTGGAAGGAATCTCATATAATTCCTATCCCCAAAGTCGGGAAAGATAAACACTTGCCCTCTAGCTATAGACCAATATCACTGACCAGTTGTCTCTGCAAGCTCATGGAGCGAATGATCAGCAAGCGTCTGATTTGGTTTTTAGAATCAAACGACTTGCTGGCCAACACACAGTGCGACTTTCGCCGTCACCGCTCAACAGCAGATCATCTGGTCAGACTAGAGACAGCTATCAGGAATGCTTTCGTTGAAAACAAACACCTGGTAGCTGTGTTTTTCGATATTGAAAAAGCCTATGACACTGCATGGATTTATGGTATTCTCCGTACTATGCACTGCTGGGGTCTCTGGGGACGCTTGATGTTCTTTATAAAAGACTTCATGTCGAACCGGCGCTTCAGGGTGCGGGTCGGAAATACCCTGTCACAAATGTTCGCACAGGACAGTGGGGTCCCACAGGGTTCCATACTGAGCGTTACGCTATTTTTAATTGCCATTGACGGTGCAGCTTCATGTATTCGATTACCTGTGCAGAGTTCAATATTTGTCGACGACATTGGTATCTTTGTCGCCGGACAAAAGACTAGTACAATCGAACGTCAGCTTCAGTTGACTATCAATCGTCTCGATACATGGGCAACCAAAAATGGCTTTAAATTCTCGACCAGCAAAACTGTATGTGTCCATTTTAGTAGGAAAAGGTGTGTACATCCCAATCCTACACTCACACTAAATGGAGCACAGTTACCATTTGCCGATACTGCCAGATTTCTGGGTCTCGTGTTCGATAGTCGTCTAATTTGGCGGGCACATTTATTGTCAGTCAAGAAAAAATGCCAAAAGTCGCTCAATTTGTTGCGGGTCCTCAGTCACAAAACATGGGGTGCAGACCGCACTGTCATGTTGCGTTTATATCGTTCTCTAGTGCGCTCTAAGCTGGACTATGGATGTCTAGCTTATGGGTCAGCTAAACACCAAGAGATAAGAATTCTTGACACTGTACATCACACTGGGGTTAGATTGGCCACAGGTGCATTTCGCACCAGTCCAATACTAAGCCTGCTGTGTGAAGCAGGCGAACCGTCACTGTACAATCGTCGTAAAATTCCATCCTTGCGATATATGGCTGCACTCAGTGCCAAGCCAGATCATCCCACGTATGACCCTATTCTACAAAATAGGCATACAGAGATTTATGACAGAAAACCAAGAGCCAATAGGCCTTTTGGTCTGAGGATATTCGACATTTTGGGCGATATTGATTTTATAATGCCCGAAATGGCAAGTTTCGTTTTGTGTGCTGTTCCACCATGGACGCTGCCGCGTCCGCTTGTGAATCTCACATTAACTAGGTTTGATAAAGATACTACGTTGCCTATCGAATACCAACATGAGTTACAAAGAACACTGGTCCCTAGGTTAGAGGATACTGTCATTTTTACTGACGGATCAAAATCCGGAACCAGAGTTGGGTGTGCGTTCGTTGTTTTGAATCCACGCCAACAGTTTCAGTACCGTCTGCACTCCATAACGAGTGTGTACACTGCTGAGCTGTACGCTATTTTCAAGGCCCTGTGTTTTGTTTCGTCAGAGCAAAGTCGGTCAAGTGTTATCTTGACGGACTCGCTGAGCGCTCTGAACAGTATCCAAGATCCAGATCTAGTGCATCCTCTTGTACTAAAGATCCGGTTGCTACTCCACAATCTGAATACTCAGAATGTGAGGGTAGAGCTGTTTTGGATACCGGGACATGTTGGTATTAAAGGCAACGAAGCGGCTGATGTAGCAGCAAAAGCCGCCTCCCACAGACCTATGATTGATGTGAGTTTCATATTTCCAGATGACGCAAAGAGTCATCTGAAACATCTTGTTCTAGCCATGGTGGCAACATGAGTGGAGCAGCTTACAGAACGTTAAGTTACGATAGATTACGGGAGACGTAAAACCATGTGGTTCTTCCTGCAGGATTAACCGCAGGAAGGAAACCGCCATCACACGCCTCCGTATAGGCCACTGTTGGTGGACCCATGGACACCTCCTTCGAGGTGAAGAGTCCCCTATCTGTGAGACGTGTAACACAGATTTGTCTGTGTTACACATTTTAACTGAATGTGTACAGTTCGATGATGTCAGGGAGAGGTTAGGCCTGTGCTATGACCTGTCAGTTGCTTTAGGTGACGACAGAGTACTCATGGACAGGCTTATGCTCGTTCGAGAGAATCGAACTTACTGTTTTATGTGTGAAGTCTTGCACCTTATTTTAATGTGTTCTTTTTCTTAACTGTGATATTCGATGGCAATTGGCCCCTTTACAGCCTTTTACCATCACCCTGAGTCTGTTCAAATTTTCGAACAGACCTTTTATATTATTTATTTGTGTTTGTCAGTGCGAGATTTCTTTTATTGAGTATGTGTAATTTTATTGATTTTATCTATTTATTAATTGTTTAATTTATTGTTTTTTATATGTAGTCATTTAGATGGGCTGCGTTAGGCGCAAATAGCCTTTGTTGCTGTGCGCCAAAAATTTTAACTAACTAACTAACTAACAAATCTGAAAGCTAGAAGAACAAGAAAAACTCCGCTGTTAAACAAGAGACAACGGGAAAATAGAATTCAATTTGCCAAAGAACACCAACTTTGGCCAAAGTCAAAATAGCGCAATATTCTTTGGTCTGATGAAACAAAAATTGTTTTATTTAATCCTGGTATCTGCCAAAAGCAAGTCTCCGCCGCGCAGGATTCCATGCACGAAGTACAATCCTAAGTACACTACAAAGACGATAAAACACGGCGGCTATAGTGTTATGGCTCGGGAATATTTTTCGTGGAACGGAGTGGGCCTTATTTTCTGGATTAAAGATATAATGGACGCGAATGTTTGAATGTTGAATGTCAGTCTCTCGCAGTATGTCATGCTAGCCTTTGTAGAAGAGGAAATGCATTTAAAATGGATATTTATGCAAGATAATGACCCAAAGCAAACCTCGCGCATTGCAAAAAATTGGTTTAATGAAAATAGGGTTTTTGCTATGGGTTGGCCAGTTCAATCTCCGGATTTAAATCCGATAGTGAACTTGTGAGCTGATGTAAACATTAAAATATCTTCTTCAAAACCTGCTAACAAAGAAGAATTATGGAGAGAAATTGAAACAGCTTGGAAATCTTTTACCTTGGAAAAATGCCGGTAGCTAATTAATTCTATACCGTGAAGATGTGTAGAAGTAATACGAAGAAAAGGTCATGGAACCAAATATTGCAGGTATAATAAAGAAAATTTAATATTGAAATGAGTTTTGTTTATTTTATGAAGTTTATTGCTATATTTTTTATTTTTTTATTTTTATTTTTATTCTATTCGGGGAATAAAACAGAGACAAGTCTCCTACAAATTCCCACACATTACAAAATTGTACAAGATATAAAATATAATCTTTATATAAAGCAAAAGTTGACTTCATGGAGTCATCAGAAAGCCATAATACAAATATATTACATATTATATATATATTACATAATACAAAGAGAGAGAGAAAAAAAACAGATATAAAAGTAATAGATAAAATAGACATATATATTCACAAAAATCAATAGGAAATGAAATGTACAAGTGACAGTTACTGAGGGAGTAAGGATCTAATTTCAGATTTAAACTGTGAAAACGATAGGAAAAAAATATCACTACTATTAAAATAATTACAGACCAATCAGTCAGATTAATAATTTTGCGAAAATTCTCGAAAAATGTATTAAAAAAAGATTATTACATTACTTAGATAAACTAAAGTTTATCTCACCTAATCAATTTGGATTTATACAAGGTTCTAACACTGAATCTGCCATTCTTACACTTACATCAAAAATAATTTCAAACTTAAATAATAATAAAAAAACCCTTACAGTTTTCTTGGACCTGGCTAAAGCTTTTGATACTGTGCCTCATAATCTTCTTCTAAACAAACTTGAAGACTTAGGTATTAGAGGGACAGTATTAAAACTTTTTGAAAGCTACCTATCAAATCGATTTCAGTGTGTAAAAATTAATAAAACAATTAGTTCTAAACTACTGGTTTCAATTGGTATCCCACAAGGTACCGTAATCTCAGCCATTTTGTTCTTAATTTAATTTATATAAATGACTTATGTAATCTACAAAATAGTGGGCAAATCATTTCTTATGCTGATGACACAGCACTGATATTTGCAGGAGATACATGGTCAGAAACCCTTGAAAAAACATCTCAAGGTCTATTTTATATAAAAAAAATGGTTAGATTCGCATCTACTCACTTTAAACATCAATAAATCTAAATTTATTTCATTTTCTTTATCATCCCCAGGACAACCAAACTATCTAGAAATTAAAATTAATAACACATCTGAATCTATAAAAAAAGTTAAATCATTAAAATACCTCGGTGTTATGATTGATCAACACATGAGATGGAACTCACACATTGAAAGTACAGTAAAAAAAATCAGAAATTTGATTCCAAAATTTTATTGCATTAAAGACATACTAAATATTAAAACAATTAAAATTATTTATACATCCCTTGTAGAGTCTATCATTAGGTATGGTATAACTTGCTGGGGTGGTCTCTATAATAATGCACTTCATAATCTACAAATTATTCAAAATTGCATATTAAAAATTATTTTTAAAAAAGATTATCGTTTCTCAACAGATTCACTATACTCGGAAAATAACATATTTAACGTTAGAAATCTATATATTCTGAATGCCATTATTTACTATTATAAAAAAGATAAAAATAATGATTTAATTAATCACAATTACAATACCAGACACAACAATAATTATAACCTACAAATTCCTATTCTAAAAAAGAGTCTCTGTCAAAGAAATATGAATTTTTTCGGTCCAAAACTTTATAATAGTATTCCTACACACCTCAGAAAAATTAATAAACTCAAAATTTTTATCTCTGAAATAAAAAAATATATATCAGATAACAACAATTTGTTTCTTAAAGTTTTTGAGTATTCTTAACAAGTTTTTTTCACATGAAAATGTTTGTTTTACACAAAGAATGTTTTATAACACATGCTTTACAGAATATGTTAATGCATGTTTAATTATACTGATTTCTTATTTTCTTTTGCAAGTTCTAATGATTCGCATCATCTAGAGGAATCAGCTGAGCACAATACAAGCTTTGTTTGCTTAGTGTGTTTAGCTGCCCATCTTATAATTTATACATTTTTTCTTTTGTTAGAGATACTGTTTTACATGTTTGTTTTTCGTAACTATAGGAAACATTGTTTATGTATATATGTATCTATATATTTTGAATTTTGAAAATAAATTTAAATTTGAATTGAATTGATTTGAATTTCACAGATTCCATCACGAGCGCGGCTGAAAGCAGCATACCGCTGTCATCCACTCAGCCCCGTCGAGTTCCCGTTCCCTGGTGGAACGAGGAATTCGACTTGGCGCTACGTGAAAGGAGACACCTCTTCAATACATTCCGTCGTTGTCCAACAGAGGCAAACATGATAGCCTTCCAACGAGCGAATGCTCGTGCTAAGAGGATTGTGAAAGAAAGCAAGCGCGAATCATGGCGCAAATACGTATGCACCGTTACAGTTGCCACTCCAGTGGCCAAAGTTTGGGAGAAGGTCCGGAAAATCTCCGGTCTAAATACAGCTACAGCCATTGCTGGTCTATCGGTAAATGGTAACGTAGTTACCTCAGCGGTCGAAATTTCTAACACTTTGGCATCTAATTTTGCGTTCAATTCCAGCTCTGAACATTATCCACCCGAGTTTCTAACTCGTAAAGCAGGCCTCGAATCTATACCTCTAAATTTCGTTTCTAGGAATGACGAGGTATACAACCTGCTTTTCTCTCGTGAAGAGCTAGATAGCGCTATGTCAAAGTGTAAGGATACCTCTCCTGGTCCAGATGCGATACATTATCGTATGATCCGAAATCTTCCAGAATCATCTAAGTCTAGGCTTTTGAATGTCTATAATAGGATATGGACTGAGGGCAAGTGCCCGACCAAGTGGAAGGAATCTCATATAATTCCTATCCCCAAAGTCGGGAAAGATAAACACTTGCCCTCTAGCTATAGACCAATATCACTGACCAGTTGTCTCTACAAGCTCATGGAGCGAATGATCAGCAAGCGTCTGATTTGGTTTTTAGAATCAAACGACTTGCTGGCCAACACACAGTGCAGGCTTTCGCCGTCACCGCTCAACAGCAGATCATCTGGTCAGACTAGAGACAGCTATCAGGAATGCTTTCGTTGAAAACAACTGGTAGCTGTGTTTTTCGATATTGAGAAAGCCTATGACACTGCATAGATTTATGGTATTCTCCGTACTCTGCATTCCTGGGGTCTCCGGGGACGCTTGATGTTCTTTATAAAAGACTTCATGTCGAACCGGCGCTTCAGGGTGCGGATCGGAAATACCCTGTCACAAATGTTCGCACTGGACAATGGGGTCCCACAGGGCTCCATACTGAGCGTTACGCTATTTTTGATTGCCATTAACGGTGCAGCTTCATGTATTCGATTGCCTGTACAGAGTTCGATATTTGTCGACGACATTGGTATCTTTGTCGCCGGACAAAAGACTAGTACAATCGAACGTCAGCTCCAGCTGACCATCAATCGTCTCGATACATGGGTAACCGAAAATGGCTTCAAATTCTCGACCAGCAAAACTGTGTGTGTCCATTTTTGTAGGAAAAGGGGTGTCCATCCCAACCCTACACTCACGCTAAATGGAGCACCATTTACCGATACTGCCAGATTTCTAGGTCTCGTTTTTGACAGTCGTCTCACTTGGCGGGCACATTTTTTGTCCGTCAAGAAAAAATGCCAAAAGTCGCTCAATTTGTTGCGGGTCCTCAATCACAAGACATGGGGTGCAGACCGCACTGTCATGTTGCGTTTATGTCGTTCTCTAGTGCGCTCTAAGCTGGACTATGGATGTCTAGCTTATGGGTCAGCTAAACACCAAGAGATACGAATTCTTGACACTGTACATCACACTGGGGTTAGATTGGCCACTGGTGCATTTTGCACTAGCTCAATACCAAGCCTGCTGTGTGAAGCAGTCGAACCGTCACTGTACATTCGTCGTAAAATTTTATCCCTGCGATATATGGCTGCACTCAGTGCCAAGCCAAATCTTCCTGCGTATGATCCTATTCTAAAAAATAGGCATACAGAGACCTATGACAGAAAACCAAGAGCCAATAGGCCTTTTGGTCTAAGGACTTTCGACATTTTGGGTGATATTGACTTTAATATGCCCGAAATGGCAAGTTTCGTTTTGTGTGCTGTTCCACCATGGACGCTGCCGCGTCCGGTTGTGAATCTCACATTAACTAGGTTTGATAAAGATACTACGTTGCCTATCGAATACGAACATCAATTACAAAGAACACTGGTCCCTAGGTTCGAGGATACTGTTATTTTTATTGACGGATCAAAATCCGGAACCAGGGTTCGTTGTTTTGAATCCACGCCAACAGTTTCAGTACCGTCTGCACTCCATAACGAGTGTGTACACTGCTGAGCTGTACGCTATTTTCAAGGCCCTGTGTTTTGTTTCGTCAGAGCAAAGTCGGTCAAGTGTTATCTTGACTGACTCACTGAGCGCTCTGAACAGTATCCAAGATCCAGATCCAGTGCATCCTCTTGTACTAAAGATCCGGTTGCTACTCCACAATCTGAATGCTCAGAATGTGAGGGTAGAGCTGTTTTGGATACCGGGACATGATGGTATCAAAGGCAACAAAGCGGCAGATGCATCTGCAAAAGCCGCCTCCCACAGACCTATGATTGATGTGAGTTTCATTTTTTCAGATGACGCAAAGAGTCATCTGAAACACCTGGTTTTAGACATGTGGCAACATGAGTGGAGCCGCACACAGAACCTTAAGTTGCGACAGGTTAAGGGAGACGTTAAACCATGGGGTTCTTCCTGCAGGATTTACCGCAGGGAGGAAACCGCCATCACACGCCTTCGTATAGGTCACTGTTGGTGGACCCATGGACACCTCCTTCGAGGTGAAGAGTTCCTTGTCTGCGAGACGTGTATTACAGATTTGTCTGTGTTACACATTTTAACTGAATGTGTACAGTTCGAGGATATCAGGGAGAGGCTAGGCCTATGCTATGACCTGTCAGTTGCTTTAGGTGACGACAGGGTACTCATGGACAGGCTGATACTCTTCCTGAGAGAATCGAACTTATTGTTTTATGTGTGAAGTCTTGCACCTTATTTTAATGTGTACTTTTTCTTAACTGTGATATTCGATGGTAATTGGCCCCTTTACAGCCTCTTGCCATCACCCTGGGTCTGTTCAAATTTTCGAACAGACTTTTTATCTTATTTATTTGTGTTTGTCTGTGCAAGATTTCTTTTATTGAGTATGTGTAATTTTATTGATTTTATCTATTTATTAATTGTTTAATTTATTGTTTAATATGTAGTGTAGTCATTTAGATGGGCTGCGTTAGGCGCAAATAGCCTTTGTTGCTGTGCGCCAAAATTTTTAACTAACTAACTAACTAACTGAGGACTTGCAAAATACTAAAGATAACATTTTTATTGAAACACACATTATAGATACTATTTCCTAATTTAATAAACAAGTTATTTATTTTTTTCAAATATCAACATTAATATAAAAATTACGCATACTAACATTCGAAGCACATAAAAAAAATTTAATGAGCTTCACGTGTACTAATCCCTTTTTAATAATTCTCCAGATGTTACAGTACTGATTGAAATTTGGTAAATCGGTTAGTACATAGGAATTTGAATAGGGTTATAAAGTTATGAAAATTTAGTTTAGTTACTAACAAAGAAGATGAAAATGGAATCACTGCTGGTTTTAAACCACCGCCATACACGGTATCTAGCTTTTTTATTAATTGATACTCATGTCTACAAACAATTTCTTGTTATGAAAAATAATAATAATAATAATAATAACACTAAATTCTAGGTGACTTGAATATTATTTTTCTAAATTTTTTTATTCGTCTTCAAGTATATTAACAATCTGTTTTATACAAACAATAAGTAAATGGTTTAACAATTGTAGCATAACATGGATGGATTAACTTATACAGAAGTGTTTTATTGCTTAGAATTAAACCTCGTTTATAATAGTTCGACAACTTATCAAGAGAAATTACAAATTTATCACAGAGTTCGATTAACACGTGTATGCTGTGCAATATCCGTTCAATCATATCAAGGTGTATAAATGAAAATATTTAAACTATCATGGATTATTTAATGTATTCAAGTAATATACAATTACATGCAGATTTAACAAAGGGTTTCACTCTACTGAACAGAAGAAAGAGTGTACTGTTACTTTTTTGCTATGGCTATGTTACGTATCTCATATAAACGCTGCTTTAGGCTACGGTTACAGTGGAAGCGTGTTCGCGCGAACAGTAAGTCGCGCGTACTCGCTCGCATTCGCGCGACTGATTAAAGCGTGTAGAAATACACAGGTTTTTAGGTACTGTAGAAGCTTATCAATCGCGCGAACTACGCTCGTACTCGCCCGCATTCGAGCGACTAATTCTAGCGTGTAGAAATGCACATCTGTGTATTGTAAATCGCCCGAATAGCTGAATTCAAAATTGTTTGTTTTGTTCGCGCGAGTATGCGTTCTACCTACAGTTCTTATCTCCGTACAGTCAGTCCACTTGTTTTACTTGCACTGTGGTACAGTCTGTGTCTACAAAATGAATATTGAGAAATTAATATTTTTAGTTTTTGATCGAAGATCGTTATGGGATCAAAAATGTAAAACTTACCATAACCGTGATCAATCACGTAAATTATGGGATGAGGTGGCGAATGAATTAAAAGTTAGCGATAAGTAGAAATATTTATTTTTTACATATTCTAAACATAATAAAAAACAATACAACATATGAATGGTTAACACCAGTGGTTCTCAACCGGTGGTACGCGTATCACCAATGGTACCTGAAAGAAGACTTGGTAGTACGTGAATAACAGTGACGTAATTTTTTAATTAATATAATAAAAAAAAAAGATATATAAAATTACTCTTATCAAAGGTGAATGGTGTCACAAAAATTACCTGCTTTATTATTCAAACATTCTTGATATTTTCTATATTAATAGGAAATTGGAGCAGTATAGGCTATTCCAAACGTTTAGGCGGAACTAGATTTGGCAATCAAGTAACTTTCATAGTTTGAATTGTGCTTTTTGGCCGTTTTGTTTAAGGTTTGTAAATCATACTTACAATAAACATTTTTTGGTTAATATAATTTTAAAATGTCATTTTCTTTATATTTTTATTTTTTGTGTCATTCTACATACGAATATCCCGTTTATTTATCTTTTTGTCATTAAAATAACTGCTAGAACTAAACACCACCAATTTATTTGCTCGTATACGCGCGAATATGCCCGTTTACGCGCTAATACGCCCGAACTGTACTTCGGGCGAACACGCTTCCACTGTAACCGCAGCCTTAGACTTATATACTAGAGACTTAATAAACTAAAACCTATCGACTAGATCTAGCGGCGAGTAACTTTGTATATATATAATTCTTTATTTCCCCTAAGCCTTGCGGCGTATAGGGTTTTAACTATTACATTAAGAAAAAATAATCATAATAATATAATAAAATAAAATAATATAATATAATTTTATGATTTTCTTTCTTCTTCTTCTTCTTCTACCTTCTACCTCCGGTGTTCATCTCTTTCTTCGTAATCTCTTTTCGGCTTCCGTCTCCGGTCTCCTTCCTTCTTGCCTCCAGTTCTTCTTCCCCTCTTTCTTCGCTTCTCTTCCCTCTTTTCTTTCCTCCTCCATTGCCTCTTTCTTCCTTCCTGTACTCAGTTCTGTCTTACCTCTCCGCATTCCTTCCTTCTTTCCTCGAGTACTCTCGCCCACCTTTCTCCCTTTCCTTCTTCACTCAACAGCTCCTTTATCTCTCCCTCCCATTTTGTCATCTTTCCACATCTTTTTGTAAGATGTTCCAAGGATTCTTCCTCCTCTCTACACATTCTGCATACCCTATCCTCCGGTTTTGCCCAATACCTACTACTCCGTTCTTCATTTCCGCATCTTAATCTGGCAATCCTTCTAACTCTGCCCCCTGCCTTTCCTCTCCTCCCTTTCAAATATTTAGGTATTCCTACCGTCCTTATCTCCCTATACCTTTTCACATTCCTTGAATTGTCTATTCTTACTGTTCTTTCCTGCTCCTGTACCTCCTTGTCTCTCCTTCTCAATTCTTCTACTATGTTTCTTCCTTCATTTCTCTTTCGCTCAGCTTCCCTTATGTCCATCCCACATCTCCAATAGTACTCTTTCCTTGTTTCTCCCCATTCCGACAGTTTACCTTTTTGTTCTTCCTTCATTCTTTCTTCCCAGCATTCTCTTATTATCTTCCTTCTTTCGTCCCTCCTGATTTTCTCCTCATACTTCGCCGCCCTCGCCCCGGCTCCTACTCTCAGCTTTTCCCTCTTCATTTCCTCTCTCACTATATATCCTGGTGTCGTTCTGTCTAATCCCATAATCCATCTCATGTATCCCTCTTGTACCCTTTCTACTATCTCCCATTCTTTCCATCCCCAGATCTCTACTCCGTACATGAGGATACTCTTCACAATCCCGTCAAACAATTTCATTCTCCACCTGATATCGTCGTCAAACCTCCTCTCTCCTATGCTCCATAGCTTCCCCATAACCATTCTTGCTTTCTTCACCCTTTCTCTAACATGCTGCTCTGCTCTGTTGTTCCTCGTTAGAACATATCCGAGGTACTTCATACTCTTTACCTCTTCAATTTCTGTCCCTGACCATTCCCATCTTATCTTCTTTCTCTTTCCTCCCCCCTTTCCAAACACCATCACCTTCGTTTTATCTCTGTTTACCTCCAGTTTTTTTCTTCGAAAGTACTTGTCCGCTCTGACCATCATCCTCTTTAGTCCCTGCTCATTCTCTGCCATCAGAGTCAGGTCATCTGCGTATCCCATTGTCCAATACTTCTTCCTTCCCACCACCACTCCTCCGTCTTGCCCCTTCCTCATTGTTTCTTCCAAGTCAGCTACGTATATATTAAATAATGTTGGGCTCAACGGACAGCCCTAGAGTAACTTTGTAACCTTCTAATATCTTCACTGTTATCCAACAGTAATATCGCAAGACTGTTGGGGTGATTTTCCAATCTACTCATGTACTGTCTGCTATATCATGAAATTTCCTCTGTTATCATTGGCATAAAGAGGTCATTGTATATAAAATCGTTTGATACAAACCAAGATGTATTCCTAATGGCTCGTAGGGTTTTAGAGTTGGAAATTTTTAATTTTATTGATATTAGATTTACAAGCAATACCCCAGAGCTGTAAACCGTAGGTCTAAATTGGTTTCAAAATTAATTTAAGAAATAAAACTTCAATCATTGAATCAGTTAAAAAAAAAAAACAATTTATTTAGATAAAGTGCAATTAAATGATATTTCAAGTATAATTTAACTAGTGACTGACAACTGACTAACTGAGTTTTAAGATATTACATATTTTATAGTGTGTAAAAGTGTTTATCTGTTAGAGTATCTTTCTGTGTGTAAATGTATTTTGTGTAGAGTCAGTTGGAATTGGTCATGTAATCCCTCCCCCCCCCCATAGAATGAGGCTTCCTCCGGAAGTCTCGGTGTTTTGGTTGGACTTTCTTCTTGCATTTTTTTCCTCGGAGAGTTTGGGTTGTTTGGATCTTCTGCTTCTAACGAACAGGAACCCGGCGATGATTATTGCAACAATGTAAATGATTATCGTCCACAAACTTGGTTGAATTTGGGCCTTTGGCTGGAGTGCATCTGAATGGATTCTTTTGATGTTCATATTTTTGATTTTTTCTAATTTCAGATTTTTTAAATCGACTGTGAAATTCGTCAGCTCCGATTCTTTAATTTTGAATTGGATGCCATTGATGATTAGTGGCGTTCCATAATTTCTTGCGTTGTAATTTATCTCCTCGTTATTGATTGTTAATTTGCAGTTTTTATTTTTGATAAGGAAGATGCCATTCAAATTTTGAGTCTCGGTTTAGCCTTCACATTCTGAAATTATTTTTTCTTTCTTCGGAAATACTAGGTATTTATTGGTTTCGAAAATGAAGTCCAGTTGGTTGTCTTCGATATTCAATCTTGTATATTGGCAGTGTTCGGGGTTACTATGGAGCAGGATTTCTTTATTACAGATGGCTTTGTATCTGCATTTGAGGTGATTTGGACATTGGAAAATTACGCTCTTCATGCAAATATCTCTTAGAGGTGTCATTTTGTTTTCAAAATTAAGTAAATATTTAGTATTTGGAACGATCGTAGCATGTTTTGATTTGTATGTCGTAGGAATTGATTATAAGTAATAAGGTCATAATTTTCTTTAAAATTTATTGGGATGGATAGAAAATAAATAATTTGTTCTGATTCTAATTTACAGTTAATTTTTATAACAGATTCGAAGTTTAAAATGTTCTCATAATTTAATTCAAAAGGTAATTGGTCTTTGTGGAATTTTGAAATTTTTTATAATTCGTGATATAAATCGGTAGTTTTTATAATACTCGGATGCAGAGTAACATGCAAAATGTGATCGAGTTTTCGACATCCTGCAAAACATTCAGGACGGAGTTGTACAAAATTATATTGTTAAGTCTTTTTGATCTCAGAAGTAAAGCATTATGTTCAACGTCTTAAATAGTTGAATTAAAATTTTGAATAACTTTCTCGTTAACAGTGTACTGCACTGCAAGCTGATCTTGCAGGCTTCTCATGTTACCTTGCATATGGTTTATTATCTTATCATATGTATGTTTTACCGTCTTCAGCGTCTAGATTTCCGGTTATTGATTTTATAATTGATCCAAGTCCATTTATTATTCCCCGTTTAGTCTTTTTATTAGATTGGGGGTTTATATTATTGAAATTTTCGTTTCAAGACTGTTGTCAGTAGCGTACCTAGAACTTTTGGCGCTCGGGGCGGTCTCCAATTTGCCGCCCTTTCTAAGTCAATCAAATGGTGGTTTTTATAAATTAATAAACATATATAAATAATTGTAATTAAGACAAATTATAAGTGGGGAACTTTTTTACCATTGGATGCCATATTTAAATTAGGCAGTAATAAAGGGGGCCGCATAAGTTGATATACCTATAAATGCAACTTTTATAAAAATACAAGATATTTTTTTAAAGGCCACAAGAAACTTACGGAGGCCGCAGGTCCCTCACCTATGAGACAAAACATTTACCTAATTTACAAAAAAAAAAAAATACCATTAAATATTTTTTATTTTATATTTATAAATAAATAATTTCATTTCTTTTGGATAAACAAATAAATTGTACACATATGTGTATGTAAACATATTTATATATTTACTCTTCTAACTTTCATAGTAGAAAAATCGTGTATAATGCTCTCAAAATTTATGTTGTTTGTAATTTCTTGTTCTATGGACAATATTGCAAGATTTTGTAGTCTTAAATCACTCATTGTAGGTATGTCACAAAAATAGATATGTCGTTACGATAGTACACACGTGTGTAGCGAACCGGTAACGTTACTCTATAACGTACCATTTATTGTCCACTAGGTAGCGAGCCTGTGGTATTATATTATGTCTAATCTCAAACTGGAGAATGAGATATCTGACTAAAGGAGATCGGGTAGTAGGCGTGAGTGTTATCCAGGGTTCATCATTACGATATGTGAATTAAATGATATGTATTGTTGTACTTACCAACCGACTGAACAGGCATCTTGTATTTAAGTTTGGATCTAAGCTGTTCACTAAAGTTCTTAAATGTGAAGGGTTTACACTCGTGTACACGGTTTAAAATTAATGAATTAAATTTATTAACAGTAATATTTACAAAGAAGTTAAGATAATTAAAATGAATTCAAAATAAAAAGATTAAACAAACAGAATCAAGTTGTCCACCAGAATGCCGAACCAGTCCCTCTACGAATGCCACTACTTAGTTCTTACTACTCACAAGACCGAGTACTATCTGATCTCCTCTTCAGAGACTCGTGTGTTTTTGTAAGGCATTTCAAAGCATTTCGACGAAAAACGGAAAAAGGTTGATCAAGGAACTGTCAAAGTTATTAAATAATAACTTTGAACAAATGTTTCTTTGAACAATAAACTTTAAAAAATATTTTAAAGTTACGTGTCGTAAACATAAAATTTCTAAAATTTTATTATCTATTTGAATTCTCAAAAAATATACCCTTTTAAAAATCCCAAGAAATGCCTTTCAAAGGAATTCTCCCGACGGGTGTTTGTGAAAGTTTCTGATGGACTACTCGATTCGTTACATTAATCCCTCCTTTTAAAAAGTGTCTATCCATTTATATGGATGGACACCTTTTCTCAAGGGTCCTTCGCAGGTTAGGCTAAACCTTCAAACCGAAGAAGGATCCAAAGAGGAGTAAATACTTAATCTTAGGGGGCGGGGATACCAATGGAAAGACTTGCAGAGGGGAAGTCATGGCGGACCTGTTCATCCCTCTTGACCTGGTGGAAGTTGACCTCGCTGATGGTTGTGGAAGAATCTCAGATGTAAACCTGGTGCTGGTACCAATAGGTGGGTACCTGTTTGGATTGAAAATTGTCTCTTGCTGGTTGGTAGGCATCCGTCTTCAACATCTCTTCGGACCACGGAAGTAGGAAAATTTCTTTTTCGTAGCTGACTCGATGTCTTCGTGGAAGATTGCAAACTCGCAGCTCTTCTCCGTAGAATGTCTCATAGTTAACAACGGCTTACATTTTAATTAAATTTCTCAGTGTAGAAATTCTCTATCATATTGTTCTTCAGACCATACTTTATATACAACATCTTTTCTCGGAATATTCTTCTTTAAGCTTTCTTCGTTTTTCGCTTTCGTTTCGTTTTCGTTTCAATATTTCAATTTCATATCTCGATTTCATTTACATTTTGCATCCCGCAGAGGAAGTTCATAATGGCCACAACACCTGGCCATTTGTCGAGCTTTCGGGCCTGATGATCCCGCGTACCCTCAATCACGCAAAGGAAGCTCATAATGGTCGCATCACCTGACCATATAGAGCTTTTGGGCCTGATGATCCCACGTACCCTGAATCACATATCATTTGGGAGGAGACAGTTCAGAGAAGCCGATTGTAGGAATAGGCTTATCTGTTGTCTCTTTTATCTCCCACTTAAATTCCTTCCCACGTGTTTGCCGTGCGTGGAGACCCGTAACGCCGGAGAAGAGGATCCTGGTCGGTTGAGGGAGACTGCTGCCCGCGGACAGTACGATCCCAACACGCCTTCTTTGGCCTCGGATTCGGTAAAACGGGAGGCTGAGTCTGGTCAGCTCAGTCAATCGGCTGGTGTCACGGTTCATGAATAGAGTGGCTCCACTACTGGATCGTGGATGCCGGGGTAATGCCGTGCCACTAGACGTGACGGCGTGGCAATTCTCGTTAGAGACACATTGTACCACGACCCTGTAGACATTGACACTGAGTTGCAGGTCATAGCAGTTCGTGTTGCACTTCGATGAACGACTTGAATTTGAGCTTTTTGAACGACGGCAGACCCACGCACTTCTGTGCAGCAACGGGTACATTTAGTGCTATAGATCTTAGCGTCGTTTCAGGAGCAATCGCTCCATTGTTCAATTGGGATGTGGATCACGACCTGTGCGGTAGTGATTACTTTCCAATCCTCTTAAGGCCTCTGTTTCATACTGTTACCGAATCCCGCTGGCTACAGTGGGTTCTTCGGTAAGCAGATTGGACCAAGTTTGCGGAATCATTCTCTCATGAGGATATTCCGAACTTGACCGTAGACAAGGAAGTGAATCATTTCACGGATTCCATCACGAGCGCGGCTAAAAGCAGCATACCGCTGTCATCCACTCAGCCCCGTCGAGTTCCCGTTCCCTGGTGGAACGACGAATGCGACTTTGCGCTACGTGAAAGGAGACACCTCTTCAATACATTCCGTCGTTGTCCAACAGAGGAAAACATGATAGCCTTTCAGCGAGCGAAAGCTCGTGCTAAGAGGATTGTGAAAGAAAGCAAGCGCGAATCATGGCGCAAATACGTGTCCACCGTTACGGTTGCCACTCCAGTGGCCAAAGTTTGGGAGAAGGTCCGGAAAATCTCCGGTCGAAATACAGCTACAGCCATTGCTGGTCTATCGGTAAATGGTAACGTAATCACATCAGCGGTCGAAATTGCTAACACTTTTGCATCTAATTTTGCGTTTAATTCTAGCTCAGAACATTATCCATCTGAGTTTCTAACTCGTAAAGCAGGTCTAGAATCTATACCTCTTAATTTCTTCTCCAGAAATGACGAGGTATACAACCTGCTTTTCTCTCGTGAAGAGCTAGATAGCGCGATGTCAAAGTGTAAGGATAGCTCTCCTGGTCCAGATGCGATACATTATCGTATGATCCGAAATCTTCCGGAATCATCTAAGTCTAGGCTTTTGAATGTCTATAACAGGATATGGACTGAGGGCAAGTGCCCGACCAAGTGGAAGGAATCTCATATAATTCCTATCCCCAAAGTCGGGAAAGATAAACACTTGCCTTCTAGCTATAGACCTATATCGCTGACCAGTTGTCTCTGCAAGCTCATGGAGCGAATGATCAACAAGCGTCTGATTTGGTTTTTAGAATCAAACGACTTGCTGGCCAATACACAGTGCGGTTTTCGCCGTCACCGCTCAACAGCAGATCATCTGGTCAGACTAGAGACAGCTATCAGGAATGCTTTCGTTGAAAACAAACACCTGGTAGCTGTGTTTTTCGATATTGAGAAAGCCTATGACACTGCATGGATTTATGGTATTCTCCGTACTCTGCATTCCTGGGGTCTCCGGGGACGCTTGATGTTCTTTATAAAAGACTTCATGTCGAACCGGCGCTGCAGGGTGCGGATCGGAAATACCCTGTCACAAATGTTTGCACTGGACAATGGGGTCCCACAGGGCTCCATACGGAGCGTTACGCTATTTTAAATTGCCATTAACGGTGCAGCTTCATGTATTCGATTACCTGTACAGAGTTCGATATTTGTCGACGACATTGGTATCTTTGTCGCCGGACAAAAGACTAGTACAATCGAACGTCAGCTTCAGCTGACTATCAATCGTCTCGATACATGGGCAACCGAAAATGGCTTTAAATTCTCGACCAGCAAAACTGTATGTGTCCATTTTAGTAGGAAAAGGGGTGTACATCCCAATCCTACACTCACACTAAATGGAGCACAGTTAACCTTTACCGATACTGCCAGCTTTCTGGGTCTCGTGTTTGACAGTCGTCTTACTTGGCGGGCAAATTTTTTGTCCGTCAAGAAAAAATGCCAGAAGTCGCTCAATTTGTCCTCAGTCACAAGACATGGGGTGCAGACCGCACTGTCATGTTGCGTTTATATCGTTCTCTAGTGCGCTCTAAGCTGGACTATGGCTGTCTGGCTTATGGGTCAGCTAAACACCAAGAGATAAGAATTCTTGACACTGTACATCACACTGGGGTTAGATTGGCCACAGGTGCATTTCGCACCAGTCCAATACTAAGCCTGCTGTGTGAAGCAGGCGAACCGTCATTGTACAATCGTCGTAAATTTCTATCCTTGCGGTATATGGCTGCACTCAGTGCCAAGCCAGATCATCCTACGTATGACCCTATTCTACAAAATAGGCATACAGAGATTTATGACAGAAAACCAAGAGCCAATTGCGTTTTGGTCTGAGGACTTTCGACATCTTGGGCGATATTGATTTTAATATGCCTGTAATGGCAAGTTTCGTTTTGTGTGCTGTTCCACCATGGACGCTACCGCGTCCACTTGTGAACCTCACATTAACTAGGTTTGATAAAGATACTACGTTGCCTATCAAATACCAACATGAGTTACAAAGAACACTGGTCCCTAGGTTCGAGGATACTGTCATTTTTACTGACGGATCAAAATCCGGAACCAGGGTTGGGTGTGCGTTCGTTGTTTTGAATCCACGCCAACAGTTTCAGTACCGTCTGCACTCTATAACGATTATGTACACTGCTGAGCTGTATGCTATTTTCAAGGCCCTGTGTTTTGTTTCGTCAGAGCAAAGTCGGTCACGTGTTATCTTGACGGATTCGCTGAGCGCTCTGAACAGTATCCAAGATCCAGATCCAGTGCATCCTCTTGTACTAAAGATCCGGTTGCTACTCCACAATCTGAATGCTCAGAATGTGAGGGTAGAGCTGTTTTGGATACCGGGACATGTTGGTATTAAAAGCAACGAAGAGGCAGATGCAGCTGCAAAGGCCGCCTCTCACAGACCTATGATTGATGTGAGTTTCGTTTTTCCAGATGACGCAAAGAGTCATCTGAAACATCTGGTTTTAGACATGTGGCAACATGAGTGGAGCCGCACACAGAACGTTAAGTTACGACAGATTAAGGGAGACGTTAAACCATGGGGTTCTTCCTGCAGGATTAACCGCAGGGAGGAAACCGCCATTACACGCCTCCGTATAGGTCACTGTTGGTGGACCCATGGACACCCCCTTCGAGGTGAAGAGTCCCCTGTCTGTGAAATGTGTAACACAGATTTGTCTGTGTTACACATTTAAACTGAATGTGTACAGTTCGAGGATGTCAGAGAGAGGTTAGGGCTGTGCTATGACCTGTCAGTTGCTTTAGGTGACGACAGGGTACTCATGGACAGGCTGATACTCTTCCTGAGAGAATCGAACTTACTGTTTTATGTGTGAAGTCTTGCACCTTATTTTAATGTGTTTCTAGTTATTGACTGTGATATTCGATGGTAATTGGCCCCTTTACAGCCTCTTACCATCACCCTGAGTTTGTTCAAATTTTCGAACAGACTTTTTATATTATTTATTTGTGCTTGTCAGTGCAAGATTTCTTTTATTGAGTATGCGTATTTTTAATGATTTTATTTATTTATT
Source organism: Liopterus haemorrhoidalis (assembly GCA_963971575.1). Taxonomy (NCBI): domain Eukaryota; kingdom Metazoa; phylum Arthropoda; class Insecta; order Coleoptera; family Dytiscidae; genus Liopterus; species Liopterus haemorrhoidalis. Next base: position 25,820,524 of record OZ020614.1, on the reverse strand, counting down.
TATTGTCTAATATATTGTTTTTAATATATAGTCTAGTCATTTAAATGGGCTGCGTTAGGCGCAAATAACCTTTGTTGCTGTGCGCCAAAAATTTTAACTAACTAACTAACATTTACATTTTGCGATTTCGTTTTTTCTTCGTGATTTCGTTTTCGTTTCGGGGGTGGCAAAGCAACACCTGTGTTTGGCCACACGCAGATAGTTTCAGCTGTTGTTTTGTAACGTGTGCAGTCTCAACTATCGGTCCACGCCCTAGTAACAACGTGAACGGGCGAAACAGATATTTGTGGTTCGCGCTACGGGCTGAACCACCACAAATTTTACTAGTATCGTGCACGCAGACTGATTGTACAGTCGCCACGATTTCTCACTTTAATCGTCTACGAGGTCCGATTTGACAGTCGCTACGATCCATTTCTCACTGCTCGCTTCCAGCGGCATCAGTTTCTCGTTGAACACTGCTTTGACTCCAACCCCGAAATCATAACTCTTCTGCCTTCTTCTGCTTCACAAGTATGGCCGTATAAAGTATGTCTCTTTTTCGTTAATTAATCTTGCCACGAAATCGTCAACTGATTGACGTCGATTTCGCCTTTCATTGCCGTTGTAAGCTTCTAAGAGATCACTACGCTGGGGTCTTCATAACATCTTCTTCATGGGTCTTGAGTGGTCTGTTGTTCTAGTCTTCTTTCTTCGGGATACATCAGCTTGATTGACGTACGTCGATCTTCTGCAGGTTAGTTCCACTGATAAGGACTTCTGTGCGGTAGTTGACGAAAATAACTATTGATGGTTTCTGCACCCATCGTACTCATAGGTATTGTGTGACGTACCGAAGTACGCGACGGAAGTGAACGGTGGCATTCTTGAGAGGCTCTGGTCGACACCCGGTGGTAAACTCGATATGATAGATCGTCGGTGGTAACAATACATAAAATACACATATCATAATGCAGTTTTTGTATCAGTGATGCTAAAGCAGCTGATACTCCCTGGATGCCGTAAAAGTCAAAACAAATTTAGGATCTCGAAATACACTTGAGCTTTTCCACTCATATACTTATACACATTTTGTACTTTAAATCAAATTAAATCCAATAAAATAAATCTCAAATAAATCAATTAACGTTTGTGGTTTACTTCAATGTTTCGTATTTAACAAAAGACCAAATAAATAAAAATTCTAAGCACTATCATTTGTCTTTTTTCAATTATTAGTCTGCAAAAATTTAATAATTTCATATCCTACAACACATTAGGTTTCTATCGCCTAGGTGGCGCATAGATAAGAAAAGCTTCTAGATTGCTTGTATTCTTATGATCACTTCTGATCACTGAGTCAGTTACGCGTTATTTTCTCTGTCTAAACTTGTACTTCTGTATAAAATTAAACTTAAGACTGAGTCCAAAAGTCTAAGTAAAATCTACTAAACGCTGTATCACCTTTTACAACAATGGCTTTTCTTCAAACAACCGCTAGCGAATTGCTAGTTGTTAGTGTAGTACTATGTTAAAAATAAATAAAACAAAACTTTTTTAAAAAAATCGAGGTTAATGCAAATTTTGAAGATGATAAAGTGCAAGTTATCGAAGTAATCTTTGAATCTACTCTTCTAAATAACTAATATTCGAGACATATTTAATAATTTTAAAATTTCTCATCACAAAACTGACAATGCATCTTGCTCATTCATAGCACGCTGTATGGTGTGCTACCATTTAAAAAATAAAATAAAACGCTTACTATCAAACTCAGTATCCATAAAACAATTTAAATAAAAAAAACTGGATTTTATTTTGCTAATAAAATACAAATAAATTTAGTAATTTCCATGTAGGTAACTTTCATATACTTCATATTTTTTTCAACTTTTGTTTTCTGCTGGGTGAACACATGCTAATATAATAGAGTTTACATATATCATAGTAACGCTTAAAATTAACTTAATAAAGCAAATAATGTCAAAAATCATATAATATTACGGTCATATTATAATAAATTTAAAAACTTGTCAAAACTTTTTCCAATCGTAAGAATTATTCTATTTAGTTTCAATAAAACGAGCTTTATTTAATGAGGAAAATACCAGTGGCGGTTTCGTGAAAATCTCTAATGTAGGGCTGCAATCATAAACGTAAACAGCATTTATTTATTTATTTTTTTTTTGAGGGATCATTACTAACAAAAAAAAAACTATAATGCGTCATATCTATTAAAATCTTTAACATAAATCAACATATTTTCATATTTTCGTAACATCTCTCTGTTACGTTTTAATCCTCCCGGAGATTATAGACATTTGCAAGTGCCAACCATGAGTGCCAGGTGTTTTAAATGTGATGACTCCCCGCAGGGGAAGTTCATAATGGCCATAACACCTGGCCATTTGACGAGCTTTCGGGCCTGATGATCCCGCGTACCCTCAATCACGCAAGGGAAGTTCATAATGGTCGCATCACCTGACCATATAGAGCTTTTGGGCCTGATGATCCCACGTACCCTGAATCACATATCATTTGGGAGGAGACAGTTCGGAGAAGCCGATTGTAGGAATAGGCTTATCTGTTGTCTCTTTTATCTCCCACTTAAATTCCTACCCACGTGTTTGCCGTGCGTGGAGACCCGTAACGCCGGAGAAGAGGACCCTGGTCGGTTGAGGGAGACTGCTGCCCGCGGACAGTACGATCCCAACACGCCTTCTTTGGCCTCGGATTCGGTAAAACGGGAGGCTGAGTCTGGTCAGCTCAGTCAATCGGCTGGTGTCACGGTTCATGAATAGAGTGGCTCCACTACTGGATCGTGGATGCCGTGCCACTAGACAAGTATTCGGGGGTCTGTGGGAGCGGATGCAGCTCGCAAGGTTCCAGAGTTGGCGACTACTGGTTCTCGAGCGGGTCGAGCAGCCCGTGACTACTTCCTCCGATTCTATATCATTCTGACATGTCTGGCGCAATGAGCCGGTTTGCGGCCAACGTCCTCGGTGTGGGGCTCCCTGGTGGGTGGGCATGGCAGGGTGATGAAACTTTTTATACGGGTATGACGACTACCCGGAAGGATAAAAACTTTTTAAGTTCCGCCAAGGTTGAGAGTAAACTCCTTAAAAAATCAAACAAGAGACCTCGTCCAGATGTCCAATCATCAGACGAGGGATGTGTAAGACCTTCTGCTAAGAAGGTAGACAGGTTGGTTGAGTATTGTGCGCCAGTACCACGATTTCTCGTCGTGAAGGTACAAGAAGAGGGTATATCTTTTAAGGAGATGTCCTCCTTCTTTGTTGCCCGAACGTTGAGGAATACGTGCCCAACTGGTGTTAAGTCAGTACGCAAATTGTCGGACGGTACATTGTTAATCGAAGCAGAGACTGAGTCTTCGTTGACGCTGCAGAAATGCGAGGTATTTGGTAAATACCGTATTTCTGTTCTGCCACACAAGGCTCTTAATACAACTCGAGGCGTCATAACAGATCGCAATCTTGCTTACGTCACGGAGGAAGAGTTCGTGCAGGAAATGGCATCGCAAGGTGTCATTGAATGCAGAAAACTCAAACCCCGAAATGGAAAGCCCTCGATCTCAATGGTGGTGTCCTTCGCCGGCACTAGGTGTCCAGCATCGGTAAGGGTGGGGTATAACGTTTGCAACGTTCGCCCCTACTATCCCAACCCGATGCGATGCTACAAGTGTCAGCGTTATGGGCACACCTCAAGTCGTTGTGGTAAGCAGACCATTTGTACCAACTGCGGACAGGATCAACATGAAGCTGAAACCTGTCCAAACGCGGCACACTGCTTGAATTGCAAAGGTGCGCATGCATCCACCTCACGCTACTGCCCAACGTACTTGGAGGAAAAGGCCATTCAGACGATCAAGACGCAGGACAAGATACCATATTATGACGCCAAGAGGAAATATAAAGAAAGTGTACCTGTTACTTTCGCGAAATCCTTCGCGCAGGTAGCAGCAAAAAGAACAGCAAGCGTCCAGACTCAGACGGAGACAGTGCCCTGTCCGACTTTAGCGACAAGTTAAGTTGCGCCCAAACAATCCGGCAATGAAAAGGTGTTGGAATCGGTCCCCGAGACCAAAATTCAGACCCCACAACCCGGGGGGTCGGGTCTGAATAAACCCCGCCAATCAAAAGGAAAACGCACACCATCTTAGTTCTCCCCACCACCTATGGAGAAGTCTCCACAAACTTCTCCAAAAACAAGAAGCGACCAGAGTGTGGTCGCTTCTGCCAAACCCTCATCAGCCACTCCAGTGTCGGAGACTGATAAGGGAACTGTTGGCTCTCAATGGATACCAGTGAGAGCCAAACCATCCAAAAGAGAGTCCAGTGTGTCCACGAAAGCACCTGGACAAACAAGTGAAACCGTCGCCGAGAAAATGGCTGTTGACCCGCAACCTAAGGGTTAACCAAAGATCATTAGGTTGCGGGGTAACTCCCCTAAACAAAAATGAATGGTCCACTAATGCAGTGGAACTGTGACGGTGTAAAAATGCCAGAAGTCGCTCAATTTGTTGCGGGTCCTCAGTCATAAGACATGGGGTGCAGACCGCACTGTCATGTTGCGTTTATATCGTTCTCTAGTGCGCTCTAAGCTGGACTATGGATGTCTAGCTTATGGGACAGCTAAACACCAAGAGATAAGAATTCTTGACGCTGTACATCACACTGGGGTTAGATTGGCCACAGGTGCATTTCGCACCAGTCCAATACTAAGCCTGCTGTGTGAAGCAGGCGAACCGTCACTGTACAATCGTCGTAAAATTCTATCCTGGCGGTATATGGCTGCACTCAGTGCCAAGCCAGATCATCCCACGTATGACCCTATTCTACAAAATAGGCATACAGAGATTTATGACAGAAAACCAAGAGCCAATAGGCCTTTTGGTCTGAGGATATTCGACATTTTGGGCGATATTGATTTTAATATGCCTGAAAGGCTAGTTTCGTTTTGTGTGCTGTTCCACCCTGGACGCTGCCGCGTCCGCTTGTGAACCTCACATTAACTAGGTTTGATAAAGATACTACGTTGCCTATCGAATACCAACATGAGTTACAAAGAACACTGGTCCCTAGGTTCGAGGATACTGTCATTTTAACTGACGGATCAAAATCCGGAACCAGGGTTGGGTGTGCGTTCGTTGTTTTGAATCCACGCCAACAGTTTCATTACCGTCTGCACTCCATAACGAGTGTGTACACTGCTGAGCTGTACGCTATTTTCAAGGCCCTGTGTTTTGTTTCGTCAGAGCAAAGTCGGTCAAGTGTTATCTTGACGGACTCGCTGAGCGCTCTGAACAGTATCCAAGATCCAGATCCAGTGCATCCTCTTGTACTAAAGATCCGGTTGCTACTCCACAATCTGAATGCTCAGAATGTGAGGGTAGAGCTGTTTTGGATACCGGAACATGTTGGTATTAAAGGCAACGAAGCGGCAGATGCAGCTGCAAAAGCCGCCTCTCACAGACCTATGATTGATGTGAGTTTTATTTTTCCATATGACGCAAAGAGTCATCTGAAACACCTGGTTTTAGACATGTGGCAACATGAGTGGAGCCGCACACAAAACGGTAAGTTACGACAGATTAAGAAAGACGTTAAACCATGGGGTTCTTCCTGCAGGATTAACCGCAGGGAGGAAACCGCCATCACACGCCTCCGTATAGGTCAATGTTGGTGGACCCATGGTTACCTCCTTCGAGGAGAAGAGTCCCCTATCTGTGAGACGTTTAACACAGATTTGTCTGTGTTACACTTTTTAACCGAGTGTATACAGTTCGAGGATGTCAGGGAGAGATTAGGCCTGTGCTATGACCTCTCAGTTGCTTTAGGTGACGACAGGGTACTCATGGACAGGCTGATACTCTTCCTGAGAGAATCGAAGTTATTGTTTTATGTGTGAAGTCTTGCACCTTATTTTAATGTGTTTCTAGTTTTAGACTGTGATATTCGATGGTAATTGGCCCCTTTACAGCCTCTTACCATCACCTTTAGCTTGTTCAAATTTTCGAACAGACTTTTTATATTATTTATTAGTGTTTGTCCGTGCAAGATTTCTTTTATTGAGCATGCGTGTTTTTAATGATTTTATTTATTTATTGTCTAATTTATTGTTTTTAATATATAGTCTAGTCATTTAGATGGGCTGCGTTAGGCGCAAATAGCCTTTGTTGCTGTGCGCCAAAAATTTTAACTAACTAACTGGTACCCTGTGCGTCACATTGCAGATTTTGCACATAAACTTACCGGTTGTACTGTCTTCTCCACTATCGATTTAGTAAAAGCGTACCAACAGATTCCAGTGCTTCCAGACGACATATGCAAGACCGCGATTTCGACTCCCTTTGTTTTGTTCCAATTCCCATTCATGACCTTCGGTCTTAGGAATGCTGCCCAGACATTTCAGGGGTTTATGGACGAGGTAACCTGAGGTCTTGACTTTTGTTATACCTACATCGATGACATTTTGATCTCATCTCGTTCTACAGAAGAACACATAACTCATCTTAAAATCCTTTTTCAGCGACTGGTGGACTACGGTGTCGTGGTAAACCCGGCCAAATGTGTTTTGGGTGTTCCAGAAGTAATTTTTCTTGGCCATCATGTGTCTGCTGCTGGGACTCGCCCTCCCCCTGAACGCATTTTTGCCCTACAAAGATATCCTTTGCCAAAAACAGTGCAAGGGCTACGAAGGTTCCTTGGTATGGTTAACTTTTACCGCAGATTTCTTTCCAATGCGGCCAAACTTCAGGCGCCCCTCCACGGCGCTCTTGCTAACACAAAATTGAAAGGTAAGCAACGCATGGCTTGGAATTCGGAACTCGAAGCATCCTTTATCGCCTGTAAAGAGAGTAAAGATAGCCGTAGGAGCTTGCCTTCAGCAACGAGTAAATGACACTTGGCAGCCCCTGGCATTTTTCTCTAAGAAATTGTCATCCAGTCAGGCAAGTTGGCCACCATATCATCGTGAACTTCTCGCGGTGTACGAGGCAGTCAAACACTTCAGGCACATCCTTGAAGCCCAACATTGTAGAATTTATACGGACCACAAGCCGATAACGTTTGCCTTTAATCAGTGTCGAGATAAACCTGCATCCGTCCAGCTCAACCACCTGTCATTTATCTCGCAATTTACAACTGACATCGAACATATCAGCGGCGCAGATAACGTTGTTGCCGATTGTCTCTCGCGTATCGAAGTCATCACTCGACCTCCCGATCTTCAGGACTTGGCAAATTCACAGATTCGTGACGAGGAACGTCAGGTATACCTGTGTCCTGACTCTTCGCTTAATCTTGAACATGTTCCTGTCCCGGGGTCAACAACAGTCCTATACTGTGATACGTCAACGGGAAGACCCCGTCCTTTTGTAACATCACCGTTTCACCGCCGTATATCGAATCATTGCATAACCTTAGCCACCCAGGAACACGGGCTACTGTCAAACTAGTTGCTGATCGCTATGTTTGGCCTTCAATGAAACGCGATTGTCGTGAATGGGCTCGTACATGCTTATCATGTCAGCGTTCCAAAGTGACGCGTCACATTTCAGCGCCACTAAGTCACTTTACTACGCCGTCAGCCCGTTTCTCCCATGTCCATGTCAATCCAGTCGGCCCATTACCCCCATCTTCCGGTTTCCGTTATCTCCTGACAGCTGTTGATCGCTTTACTCGATGGCCCGAGGTAATATTGCTTTCGGATATCACTGCCGAGTCAGTCACGTGGGCTTTTCTCTACGGTTGGGTTGCACGCTTTGGTGTGCCGCAGCATATAACTTGCAATCAGGGTCGGCAATTCGAGTCATCACTTTTCAAAGACGTCATACTCTTGTGCGGTATCCGTAAACACAAGACGACAGCATACCATCCACAGGCTTCAGGAATGGTCGAACGTTTTCACCGTTCCCTTAAAGCCGCTCTCATGAGTCACGAAGGTGACACATGGCGCACAGCGCTCCCGTGGGCTCTACTAGGACTCCGCACAGCCCTCAAGGAAGACATCAATGCATATACGGCTGAGTTAATATACGGGGAACCGCTCCGTCTCCCTGGAGAACTTATCACTTTTCCGGTTAACTCGCCGCAGCCTAATTACGTCACAAGTCTTCTCAACCGGCTGCGTATGCACGCCATCAAACTTCGTCCTATTCCAGCATCCCGGCATGCGAAACCCGGAACGTTTATTTTTAAAGATTTGGCTTCTTCCAGCCATACTTTCCTTAGAGACGATTCCGTGCGTAGAGCTCTACAGCTTCCATACTCCGGCCCTCATGAAATTCTCGATCGAGACGAGAAAACTCTCACTCTTCGTCTGCGTGGGAAACCAACTAGAATTTCCATTGATCGAGTAAAGCCAGCGAACATACTTTCGAATGAGCAAGCATCACGCCATTCCCGTCAGCACCAACACGATGCTCAGAGCGATGGAGAATCCAGAAAAAGAACCACAGGCAACAGATCTGAACGAATGCCTGCATTACCTTCAACCACAGCACCCCAAGACTCCGACGATGGCCGCTGTACTCGATCAGGTCGACAAGTTCGCTTCCCAAACTTCTTCACATCGGGATAGTGCTCCGCACTCCGCGGGGTAGGGTGTGTGGCAGATAGACTTATGAACATAGTCGCCCTCGCCCGTAACCGGAATGACAAAAACAATTGAACAATAATTAATAATATTTTGACAGATATGTAACAAACATTGTGTACAATAATTTAATATACAAAATATACAATCAAATGTGGAAGTAAAGGTGTTATTATTATCTGTGTCGCTAATACTTCCCATACCTTTAATACCAACATGTCCTCGTATCCAAAACAGCTCTACTCTCACATTCTGATCATTCAGATTGTGGAGTAGCAACCGGATCTTTAGTACAAGAGGAGGATGCACTGGATCTGGATCTTGGATATTGTTTAGAGCGCTCAGCGAGTCCGTCAAGATAACACTTGACCGACTTTGCTCTGACGAAACAAAACACAGGGCCTTGAAAATAGCGTACAGCTCAGCAGTGTACACACTCGTTATGGAGTGCAGACGGTACTGAAACTGTTGGCGTGGATTCAAAACAACGAACGCACACCCAACCCTGGTTCCGGATTTTGATCCGTCAGTTAAAATGACAGTATCCTCGAACCTAGGGACCAGTGTTCTTTCTAACTCATGTTGGTATTCGATAGGCAACGTAGTATCTTTATCAAACCTATTTAATGTGAGATTCACAAGCGGACGCGGCAGCGTCCAGGGTGGAACAGCACACAAAACGAAACTAGCCTTTCAGGCATATTAAAATCAATATCGCCCAAAATGTCGAAAGTCATCAGACCAGGCCTATTGGCTCTTGGTTTTCTGTCATAAGTCTCTGTATGCCTATTTTGTAGAATAGGGTCATACACGGGTTGATCTGGCATGGCACTGAATGTAGCCATATACCGCAGGGATAGAATTTTACGACGAATGTACAGTGACGGTTCGCCTGCTTCACACAGCAGGCTTGGTATTGGGCTGGTGCGAAATGCACCTATGGCCAATCTAACCCCAGTGTGATGTACAGTGTCAAGAATTCTTATCTCTTGGTGTTAAGCTGACCCATAAACTAGACATCCATAGTCCAGCTTAGAGCGCACTAGAGAACGATATAAACGCAACATGACAGTGCGATCTACACCTCATGTCTTGTTACTGAGGACCCGCAACAAATTGAGCGACTTTTGGCATTTTTTCTTGACGGACAAAAAATGTGCCCGCCAAGTAAGACGAGTGTCAAACACGAGACCCAGCAATCTGGCAGTATCGGTAAAGGGTAACTGTGCTCCATTTAGTGTGAGTGTAAGATTGGGATGGACACCCCGTTTCCTACTAAAATGGACACATACAGTTTTGCTGGTCGAGAATTTAAAGCCATTTTCGGTTGCCGTCGCCGCCTGCATTTGAATGTCCCCATGCCATTTATCCATATGAGGTGACTATGAAACAGGGAGTGGTAAGCTGTCATTACTATATCCTCAGAGACACAGTTCACAAGGTTCCTATGTAGAAAAACTGTTTTACACAACTTTTGAGCAGTGCAATTGACATGTTGCTTCTAATTGAGTTTAGGGTCAATGTGTATACCTAGAAATTTCACTGTGACAGGGTTTTCAAAGTTAAATTTTTTTAGTGAAATTACAAGGTTTTCAGTTTTCGTGTTGTTAAGCGTAAGCTTGTTTGCTGAACACCAAGTCTTGGCCAACTCAAGCTGGCCATTGCCATTATCAATCAAATCAGCAATTGTAGAAGAACTTGTAGTTATGGTAGTGTCGTCAGCATATAGGACACAATTTTCTTGGATATGGTTCGGGAAATCATTGATAAATATAATGAATAGGAGTGGCCCAAGAATTGACCCCTGAGGCACATCGCATTCAATATTTCTTGATTTTGAATTGACATTATTCACATATACATAAACGTCGCCTATTTGATAAGTAAGACTTTATTAGATTGTAGCTTGGTACACTGAAATCGTATTTTGATATTTTTTCCAACAGTATATTATGTGGCACACAATCAAAAGCCTTACTTAAATCTAAAAAATTGGCCAGACAATATTCATTTTTATCGAGGCTTTGGCATACTACTTCTATGAAATTTAAAATGGCATCAGTTGTAGACCTGTTAGTTCGAAAGCCAAATTGACAATTATTAAAAAGATGGTGATTTTCAAAGTAAATCATAATTTGATTATTCAAAATTTTTTCAAATACTTTCGAAAGAACAGGTAACAAAGATATTAGTCTGAAATTGTTTAAGTCCTCCACATTGTCTTTCTTTTGGATAGGCATGACTTTAGCCAGCTTGAGTGTATCAGGGAAACAACCATTTTCTATACATATGTTTATAATTTTTGTTATTGGTACTATAATAACGTCTTTAACAGATTTAATTAGATTTGTAGTGAAACCATAAGCATCCCTAGCATCACTGTTTTTAAGGGAGTTGATAACATCTCGTACTGTGTTGTGAGATACTGTATGGAAGTTGAATCTATTGGGCGAACTGTTTGTTGAAATAGAAAATAAGGAAAGAGGACAGGGAGAAGGTAAATTGGATTTTAAGATAACTATTGATTATATGAAAGGATCGTTGAAGGAATCAGGGCTTATCTTTTGACTATTATCAGAGGATTTTTTAGGAATACCTCTATTCTTGTTAATAATTTTCCACACGTTTTTAACAAAGTTACCCGAAGATTGGACGAAGTTTGTGTTGGCTGCAATTTTAGCTTGCTTGATAGCATCTCTATACTTAGCCCTGAATTTTTTAAATGCAGTACTATTATTGGTACTAGGACTAGAGTCCTGCCTATCTTTAAGTTTCTGTAAGGTGTTTCTCATAATCCTTTTATCATTACTGAACCAAATGACTTTATCTTTAATATTTCTTAAGGTCTTTTCTTTAATCGGGAAGGATGATTAAAAAGGATATAAGAATTTTTCAAAAAATGTTTTAAAGACTTCTTCCTCGTTTTTATTACTATTAGTATTAATAAAAGTCCAGTCTGTTTGGTCCAACAATGTATAAAAATTAAGCTTGCCAATATCTGTAAGAGGTCTGTGTTTGATTTGACATATTCCTTTATTAATCTTTTCCTGAGTAGAGATGTTAGCATTAAATTGAATACCACTATGGTCAGACAGACTAGTGGATATTTTAGTGGCAACAGGGTGCGAATGTTCACAATTAAAATTAAAAAATACATTATCTAAGCGATTGTTTCCCCTTGTGTAAAAATCTACATTTGAGACTATGTTGTATGTGCTTAGCAAATCCAGTACTTTAAGACTGTCCTTATCTCTCAAATTAAATTTTACATTAAAATCCCCACATATAATTACCCTCTTGCAGAAGTCTATTTGATAGCATACATTTTGTAGTATTTCTAAGGATGCAGAAACACTGCTATCTGGAGTTCGATATATATTAACTACAATCAAATTAAGAGAGGTAATCATAACTGCTGATACTTCACAAACAAGCTCTACACTTAAGTTATTGAGTTTTGGTATGGGAACTGCAACTAAATTATTCTTTATTAAAGTCAACACACCACCGTTTTTTCTTGTGACTTTTCTAGCGAAAGTGGATGTTATTGTACAGTATTGTGCGAATTAATGGAAACAAATGGTGTTTTTTTAAAATATGATTGTAATTCAAAATAATTCTAATACAAAGTAATTTTATGTGTAAAAAGTAATTTAATTAGTATGATATATGACCACCTTTGGCTTTTATCACAGCTTGAACCCGTTTTGGCATTGAATCTATTAACTGTTTGCAGTTTTCTTTTATAGCAGTGTCCTCATTCCAGATATTATTTACTGCTTCTATCATTTTATTTTTTGTCGTACAATCCATTTTTTTGAGTCTAGCCTTGTATATGGCCCATAAATTTTCAATTGGATTTAGATCTGGTGAGTTTCCAGGCCAATCCAGAAGAACAACCCCTTTGTTCTGGAAATATTCTCTCATTCGTTTCGAAACGTGACACGGGGCCCAGTCCTGCTAAAAATGGGACCATCAGCTGCTTTGACTTTTTCCAGTTCTGTAAACAAATATGACTCCAACAATGCTTTGTATTTCTCACTGTTCATCATACCTTCAACTGGAATCAGTTCTCCAGTACCCATGTATGAAAAGCAGCCCCAAAACATCTTTTTTACAGGATGTTGTACTGTTTGAACAATATGGGACAGTGTGAGCGCTTCGCCTACACTTCTTCTCACGAACTTCGAACGCTACCCCTGTACTAAAAAGTTTGTTTCATCAGAAAATAAAACATTTCTCCACTATTCTACAGTCCAATGGGCATATTTTTTAGCCCATTCTAGCCGTTTTTTCTTCATGGGAACCGTTAGAAGTTGTTTTTTTTTTTTGTCGCCGCACGGCTTTTCGGCCAGCTTCTGTCAGCCGTTTACGGACTGTAGAATCGTGAATTTTTACGCCAGCCTTCTCCAGATCTCGTTAGAGTTCAAAACTGGTCTTCCTGGTATTAAGTTTACTATTTCTTAGTAAAAACAATTCATCCCGTGGCGTTGTTTTCCTTTTTCTGCCACAATTTCCTTTCCTACGCACTACAGAACCAGTCTCTCTTTTCAGCTTTAATATTTTGCTTACAGCTGAGACACAATTACTGAGCAATCACGGGCAATAGCCCTTTGGGTCATAGAAGTGTACTCACTAAGCGTGGTAATCCTTTCCCTTTTCTCGGCGTAATATCCATGATCAAATATATGATATGCTAACCACTAAAATTCAATTTATAACAATATAATTTGTAAAATTAACAAAAACTTATAAAACTCACCCAAAATAGCTGAAATTCACGTTAATATAATGCACAACGTTGAACCAATTAGAACAAATATTGGAATTGTCAGTGAAGTGTTGCCAATTCTAGTAAAATTAAAAATTCAACTTTGTTTCCGTTAATTCGCACAACACTGTATATCTGTCAATAACTAAAGCATCACATTCAGCAGGATTGAGCCAGTGTTCCGCTAAGCAAATTATATCATATTCTTTATCAATTAATAATGCTTCAAATTCATTTTTAATATGTCTGATAGACTGAATGTTTATAAAAAATAAAGATAATGAGAAGGTTTTAATGGCATCTTGTGGGTATGCACAAACATTTAATATAATAATATTTATTTATTAGCTTATAGCTATATATATATACAATTTAGCATTTCATTACATAATTACATGAAAATGTACAGCTTATCCTAACATAATTCAACATTATACCCTCTTAAAACTAACAATGCAACTATCCCTATAAAAAAGAAAATACACTTTTAATTATTTTTAGTTAAGTACATTTTAAGCTTTCTTTTAAATTCCCTCAAAATTTTGACAATTTTTATTTCCGTTGGTAAGTTATTATACGCCCGTAACCCTTTTATAAATATTGATTTTTGTGTAGATGACTTTTTAGCTTGCTTTAAATTATACTTTTCCGCATTTCTAGTATTATAGCTGTGCTTATCCTTATTTTAACTTAAATGTATCTCTAGATATTCAGGTAGCCGTTTATCAATAATTTTTCTAATAAATATTAAGGTATTCAGTTCTAAATATTTTTTTACGCTCATCCAATTTAATACCTTTAACATATTACTTATTGACGTGTACTTATTGCACTGCAATATTGCTCTCATAGCTTTGTTTTGTATCAATTGTAATCTTCTTATATCCGACTCGTTAGCCATAAATAATAATGTACTGCAATAATTTAAATGAGGTAATACTATAGTATTATATACATTAGTCAATGTCCAACTAGAAACAAATTTAGATAAACGATACAAAACTCCCACTTTTTGACCCATTTTTTTAATAACCCTATCAAAATGTTCTTTAAAGTTCAACTTATTGTCTACCATTATACCTAAATATTTTATACAACTTACGGTTTCTATTTTACAATTATCTATTTTTCTTTCCTCCCCCCTATTTATAAATTCGTTGTAGATATGAGGTCGACTAATTAGCATAAATTTAGTTTTACCTACATTTAGACTTAACTTATTTTGAACTAAGTATTTATTAACTAGTTTCAGTTCCTTATTAATAGTACTGACAACTTCACCTGTTGACTCCGCAGTATAATAAATTAAGGTATCATCAGCAAACAAGTGAATTTTACAATTTTTCACAATATTTACAATATCATTTAAGTAAATAATGAATAATATTGGTCCTATAGAACTTCCTTGAGGAACTCCAAGTTTCACTTCCTTCCTATCAGATATACAATTGTTCCATTTTACGCATTGATACCTATTATTTGAGTAACTATTTAACCAGTCTAGAACTACCCCACTAACACCATATGCTTTTAATTTAATTATTAATATATGTGTACGTCTGTCAATCGTCTCAAATGCGCGTTTTAAGTCCAGAAACACTGCACCTATTACTTTATTTGTGTCCATTTCAAATTTCCAGTCAGATATAATTAACTGCAGAGCCGATTCACAGCTATGTTTAGACCTAAAGCCCGATTGGTATTTTGTAAACAATTTGTTTGTTTCAAAATAATTAACCAACTGTTCTTTCACTATGTTTTCATAAATTTTGTCTATTATTGGCAGCATATTTATGGGTCTAAAATGTTCTGGGTTAACCGCAATAGTTGTTTTTGGAATAGGGCTAATTATTGAAGCTTTTAAAACGTCTGGGAACACTATACTTTCTAATGATGCAATTATTGCATTCCTGAACACGTAACTACTTACATCAAACACTTTTTGAATCAAGTTTTTTGAGAAAATATCTGTACCTTTTTTGTTCTTAAGTTTATGTATCATTATTTTTAATTCACTTATATTTATTAATTTAAAGCTGGAAAATGTACACTTAATATTGATCTCATTTATAAACCTTAGCATGTCTGTAGTTCCGATGCAATTTATATTATTATAAATTTCTTCTATACTATTAACAAAAAAGTTATTAAAATTACAGGCAATGTCTTTCTCTTCCACTATTTTAGTACCATTAAAATTAATTCCGCTACACTCCACATTTTTTCTCCCTTTGATTAAAGATTTTAACGTTGTCCACATTTTTTGAGGCGAATGTTTATTGCTGTCTATTTTTTCTTCGTAATAAGTCTTTTTTGCATTCCAAATACTAGCTGTCACTCTATTACGCAACCTGGTATAATTTAGCCAATCTTCTTCTTTATTTGTAAATAGGAAAATCTTGTACGCTTTGTCTCTCTCCGAACTTTCATTTTTAATATCACTACTGTACCACGGAATATGTTTTCTCGACCTATGATAGTGCTTTTTAGTTGTCTCTTTCACTTTTCTATTATTTTTGTAATATTTTCGTAATAATCTAATAATAGTTTATTTGCATCCACGCTTGTAAAATTCCATTCAGTTTCTATTAATTGTTCAATAACTTCATGGAAATTTATTTCTCTTCTTATTCTATTGTCCACCGCTCGCATTTTGGGTATATTTCCTAGCTCGCAATTTTTGTATTTTATCCTAACATTTTTATGATCACTTAAAACTGGTGTATCTAATACTTCAGTCTCTGTTGTAAAACCGTTGGTAATTACCAGATCAATTATTGTCTTAGTGGTTGCTGTGACCCTTGTAGGCTTAGTAACTAATTGTTTATAACCTTGTAATTCTATTATATTTTTAAATCTATTTCTGTAGCTATCTCCTATTTGTTCCAATCTATGTTAAAGTCTCCTAATATTAAAACATCATCCTGAACAAAATTTATGAAATGCTCAAAAAAACTCTTCAAAGAAAGTTAAAAATTCTGATTGACTTGCTCCAGGAGATCTGTAAACAAGCACAACCGTCAAATATGTTTTATTAAATAATATTTTAGTTACTAAAATCCAGTAACTTTTATCAACAATAATTTCTTTTAAGCATTGGTATCTATAGACATCTTTCAGGTACATTATCACCCCTCCAGTGTGACGATTGCTCGAATTAATTCGTACTGTATGATATCCTGGTAAATTTATTTCAAAATCTTCAACTTCCTTGGTTACCCTAGTTTCAGTTAACAATAGCACATCTGGTTCATAGTCCTGTACGAATAACTCAATTTGTTGAAATTTAGGAATCAAACTTTGGACATTTATAAGGTAGATGTCCATTTCTGTTTTTTTTTTTTTTTATACCTGTTAGAACCTTCTAATTGCTATTTATCCGACGGTATATTGTTTTTTAAGTTCTTAGAAATTTTTATATAACATGCACATTTCATATCGTAAGCCATATGTGTAGTTGCCAAATTTAAATTAAATTTCTCATTAGCTTTACAACAATTTATACATCTTTCAGTATTTACCTTACATTTATTTGTTTCATGCTCTCCTGTACAATTTGCACAAGCCATCTTACTTTCGCACTCCTTTGCAAAGTGTCCAAAACCTTGGCACTTGAAGCATCTAATTACATTTAAATGTTCCACAATTTTACATATCTTCCAACCTATTTTTACTTTCCCATTATCTTTAAAGTTTTGAGAACTATTTTGATCTGTTTCTATTATTATATTTATATTTCTTCTATTTTTTTGTTTTACTACTTTTAGTATTTTTATGTTTGCATTCTCTTCTGTTTCGTTAAATTTTCTTGAAAATTTTGTTCATCACACTCATCAGCTCCAATTACTTTGAATTTAAAACTTGTAGCATGTGGTATTTTGACCTGATATTCTTCTCCTAGTCCGTCCTTCAACTCTTTCTCAATTTGATTTCTGTCCTTTTTATTGTCACACCCAATTACTATACCACCTCTAGAAATGTTTTTAAATCTGGATATTCCTAACTGCTTGTCCACTGGGTCAATTAGGCTTTCAAGTTTTCCTTCGGTTACCTCATTATGTTGTTTTTCATCCGCTGGCTTTACAATAATTACTGCTTCATTTCTTGTTACCGCTCTACTATAACTATCTTTTGTGTAATTTCTTAAGCTACTAATTTTTTCCTCTAAATATTCAATTTTCACTCTTTGCAGATCATTTACCCTTCTTAACTCAGTCATTAGCTGTCTCACTAACTCAATTTCTCTTTTATAAAACTCCTTTTCGTCTTTTTCAATTCCATTTACACATTCGGTACATTTCCATGTTTTACCGTCTAAACCTTCACAACTGTTAATACATTTTTTGTGAAACTCCTGCTTGCATGTTAAACAAATAATTTTTTCACGTCTTCCTATTTTTTCATTGCATATTTTACAGACCAGTCGTGTATCATCCATTGTTTATATATGCTCCACCACTTATACATGTATGTCAATTTGGTTGCCTAATTTTGCTTAATAATTAAGTACTTCATTTGCACGAACCTGTGAAATTCAGAACATTGGCCACACTGCTGCATCCATCCTTCTCTAATTATTGTCAAGAAACAGCTGATCGGATTGATCACTTTTCTATATATCGTGTTTTTGAAAAAATCTGAATGAACCTCATGCAAATAATAACATATTCATACGTACTATGTTATACTCATGAATTCTGCTAAGCCTCCGCAAAATTTATGTAAACTATTCTCAAAAAATTAAAACATTTTACACTGTTTTACTGATAGCTGTTTAAACTCACACACGGTTGCCAACGATGATGAATTTAACTTAAAAAATTATTTGCACTATTTATATCTATATCTTCTTCTGAACTCTTGATTTTGACGTTAAGAAAACTATACAATTTTTTACAAATAAACCTTTTGGTACTATATTTGAAGTGTAATCCATACGATGTATATTTTGAACGATTTAGAAATGAATTTAAATTGAAAAAGCGACTGTTGCTGTTTTTATTGCAAAAAGAGTCAAATATTTGATTATTAGTGTCTAAGATATCATCATTCAGATATTGTTTGTCGTATCTATAAGGTATTGTTGTATATTAGAATTAATATAGTTAGCCATGGTTGTTATGGTTGCCAGTAATAAATATAGAATGTTTGAGTAATTTAGAATGTAATATAAAAATCATCTTAATAAATACTTTATATGATATTATTACAAATATTAATTAGTAGCACAAACATATCATGGCGCTGCGGCTGTGAGTAGAAAATGTGTGAAAAATAAAACATTTTAAAAAGTGCATACGGCTGAAGTTTTAAAAGCTAACATTA
Organism: Liopterus haemorrhoidalis; assembly: GCA_963971575.1. NCBI lineage: Eukaryota > Metazoa > Arthropoda > Insecta > Coleoptera > Dytiscidae > Liopterus > Liopterus haemorrhoidalis. Next base: position 25,801,833 of record OZ020614.1, on the reverse strand, counting down.
AAAATAAGTAAAAATGGAAGCAGTATTCAGGCCACCAAAGCCTTTGGAAGTAGAAGGCAATATAAATAATAATTGGGATAAATTTAAAAAATCATTTGAGAGATATCTACTTGCTATAGGAAAAAGTAAACAAAGTAAAGAAATAAGATCTGCGATGTTGCTAAATTTAATTGGAGAAGAAGGGCAAGATCTGTTCGATACCTTTAATTTATCGACTGAAGATTCAAAAGATGTAGAAAAGGTAATAAAAGCATTTAATGATTATGTAGCACCTAAGAAAAACATAATATATGAAAGATTCATATTTTATGCTCGTAATCGACAAGATGGTGTAACGTTTGATCACTATCTAACAGTAATTAATAAATTGGCTAAAACATGTGAGTTTCACGATGAACAAGAAGCGTTACGAGATAGGATAGTAATGGGAATAAAGAAGATTGAAGTTCAAGAACGTCTATTAAGAATAGCTGAACTGACGTTTGAAAAGGCAATTAAAATATGTCGAGCTGCTGAAGCAAGTAAGCTACAAGTAGAAGCAATGGGACGACAAGACATGGTTACAACAAATGCAGTAGAAATAAGAAGATATAAGAAAGAGAGACAAGATAAAGAAAATAAGAAAACTTTCAATGGAAACAACAGTGGAAACAATAATAATGAAGTATACTTATGCAAAAAGTGTAACAGAAGGCATAAGAAGTTTGAGTGCCCCGCATTTGGAAAAATATGTAACGAATGCAATAAACCAAATCATTTTGCGGTTGGATGTAAAATTAAAAAAGTAAAAGAAATTAAAACCAACTCGCACAGTGATTCGGAAGATTGTTACAATATTAATAATGTTGAACGTGTTGTTAATGAAACTGAGTCCAATGTTAAAAGTATTAATGAACTTAATTGGTTTGAAAAACTTAAAATTAATAATTTGTATATAAATTTCAAATTGGACACAGGTTCAGATGTTAATATAATAAGTAAAAGCATCGTTAATAAACTAAAGTTAGATAATAAAATAAAAATATCTAAAACTGTGCTGAGAGCATACGGTGGATTTGAAATTAATCCTATTGGCCATGTTGTCTTAAATTATGAATTTAGAAACAAAATTATAAATATAGATTTCATAGTCATAAATCATAAGGAAGCAAAACCTATTTTAGGATTAAATGGTTGCCTGCAATTTAACTTAATTAAAAGAGTAGATATTGTAGAATCACATAGTAATAGAACAACATTTATTAATAACAATATAAATGTTTTCGCTGGAACTGGTAAATTTCCTGATCAGTATACTATCAAAATAGATGAAAACGCAACAGGTATTATAAAACCACCAAGACGGGTGCCACATTCAATTAAACCGGAACTTAAAAAGACTTTAGATAGATTGGTTAATAAAGGTATAATTAAAGTTGTAGATTGTCCAAAGAAATGGGCTAGCAATTTAGTAATAGTCGAAAAACCTAACAAAAAATTAAGACTTTGTTTAGATCCGGTAGAATTAAATAAGGTTATACAGAGGGAATTCTATTTAATACCTAAGTTTGACGAAATTCGAACGAGATTAACTAATAAAAAATTATTTACGGTCATAGATCTTAAAGACGGGTTCTGGCAAGTTCCATTAGATGACAAATCAGCTGATATTTGTACCTTTAGTACACCCTTTGGGTACTATAAGTTTTTAAGATTACCGTTTGGATTATCGTGTTCCCCAGAAGTTTTTCAAAAATTATGCACAAAATATTTCGGTGACATTGAAAATGTGACGATTTATTTTGATGATCTAGTAATTGCTACATATAATGAAACTGAACATGATAAAGCAATACAGGAAATAATAAAAAAGGCCTTAAAATATAATATAAAATTTAATAAAGAAAAAGTACAATTTAAACAAAAATAAATTAAATATGTAGGACATATTTTTAATGCAGAAGGTATGAAACCTAACCCAAAAATAATAGAAGCGATTAAAGATTTTAAAAACCCTGCAAATAAAACGGAATTACAATGTTTGTTGGGAATGGTAAATTATTTGCGTGAGTTTATTCCTAATATGTCAACGTTAACTGAACCATTAAGAAAGTTACTTAAAAAAGATGTAGAATTTTGCTGGACTGAAATGCATACCAATCGTTTGAATAACTTTAAAGAAATTATAACCAGCCCAATTGTATTATCTAATTTTAGTGCAAATAACCCAATAGTAATACAATGTGATGCATCACAAAGTGGTCTTGGTTGTGCATTGTTGCAAAATAATAAACCAGTTGCATTCGCATCAAGAACTATGACTGATTCAGAACAAAAATACCCGCAAATAGAGAAAGAGTATCTTGCAATTGTTTACGCTTGTCGAAAATTTCACGATTACATATATGGTTCTAAAATTAAAATTTTAACAGACCATCTACCCTTAGTTAGTATACAAAATAAACAATTGTCAAAAATAGTTTCTAATAGAATGCAAAAAATGAAATTAAAATTAATGATTTATGACATTGAAATTGAATATTTGCCAGGTAAAAAAATTTTAATAGCAGACTTATTATCTAGAAATTATAGTAAGGAAGAATATAAAAATGAAATAAATATACCAGGTGTGGTACATAGCATAAATGTTTTCCAAACTAAATATATTGACAATAAAATAATAGTTGAAAAAACAAAAGAAGATACAACTCTGTTAAATATAATTGAATTGTATCAAAATGGATGGCCAACTAATAAAAATAAATTAACAGAAAATTTAAAACATTATTGGAAAATAAAAAATGACATTATGGTAAAAGATAATATAGTTTATTATAATGATAGAATTATTGTGCCTTATAAGCTAAGAAATGAATTTTTAAGATTATTACATTTATCACATAATGGAATTGTTAAGTCAAAATTACGTGCAAGACAATTATTTTACTGGCCAGGTGTAAATAATAAAATTTAAAGTTTTGTACTTAAATGGTAAATTTGTGAAAAGTATAGAGCATCAAACATAAAAGAGCCATTAATATATCATCCTTTACCAGAACTACCGTTTGAAAAATTAGGTATGGACATTTTAACACACAGAGGATTTGATTACGTTGTGGTGATAGATTATTTGTCAAAATGGATAGAAATTAAACAACTGAAACTTAAAAATGCTGATACTATAATAAAAGTTTTAAAATCTATTTTTAGTGTGCATGGTGTTCCTCAAACAATAATTGCCTATAACATGCCATTTAACTCTTTTGTTTTTAAAGAATTTGCCAAAAAATTTAATATTACAGTAATAACTTCAAGTCCACATTATCCCAGATCCAATGGTATGGCAGAGAAAGCTGTACATATTGCAAAAAATATGATTAAAAAATCGTTAGAGGAAGGAAAAGATTTAGATGAATATTTATTAGAGTTATACCCCTATACCAGCTATTGGTAAAGCACCTTCCGAAATATTAATGTCCAGACTTTTAAAAACGTCAGTACCTATTTCAAATGAGAAACTTTAACCTAAATTAAATTTAAAAATTAAAGATAAATTAATTAAAAATCAAAATAAATATAAAAAATATTATGATAGAAATAGTAGAAGTAGAAAGAAATTTCAAGTGAATCAAAATGTTGTAATAAAAAAGGACAAACAGTGGGTTCCTGGTAAAGTAGTAAAAAATCTAGATTTACCTAGATCATATCTAGTAAAGAATGAAAACAATAATATTTTAAGACCGCAATTCTGTTCATTTAAAAAGTTCATTTAATGAACCTAATTTTAATGGAATTTTGTTAGATGATATTGTAGAAACTGATGAAAATATGTGTAATAATAATTTTACCAATGAGAGTCAACAGTCTACAAACAACTTAAATTTAACTTTAAATGATACCGTTAATAATTAAACTAACTTATATAAGACTACAAGAAGTGGTAGAGTTATTAAGAAACCAGAAAGATATATGTGATATTTTCCATGTAATTATTTGTAAAAGGAGGATGTTGTATATTAGAATTAATAAAGTTAGCCATGGTTGTTATGGTTGCCAGTAATAAATATAGAATGTTTGTGTAATTTAGCATGTAATATAAAAATCATCTTAATAAATACTTTACATGATATTATTACAATTATTAATTAGAAGCACAAACATAACAGGTATAGTACATATAATTACATTTGTGTGCACAGATTTTTTAATTTTGTTGTCAAAAATATTAAATATGTTGTGCGAAGTAGACTTTCTTAGGGGAAAGTTGTTTGTTCCACCTAAAATTAACATGAAGTTTTCTTTATTAAGATCGCGAACTGTATTTTCGAAGTCCTTGACTACTTCACATAAGGGCGCTCCTGGTTTGACGATCGCCAACACTTGGAAATTAGGCATAAGATCCTGCAGTATGCTGCTGAAGTGTCTGCCGTGACACGTCTGTCCGACAGAATTAAAAGTTTGTGTTTGGCAGATGCTTTGTTTACTACTTGTTTATTCCTACTAACATCATCTTCTGCCTCGGTACCCACTGCTGAGTCATCGCGGGCCATTAGCGTAATCGCCGTAACCATATTTATACACTGATTTTTAACTTCAGCGTTTTCACACGCGATTTTTTTACATTAGAAACTTCGCAGACTGTTTGTGTAGCCGTCGTTACCATATTTACGCACGGATTTTTAACTAATTCTTGGAGTTCAGCTATAAGCTCATTTTTAATATCCTTGTCCGCTTGCAAAATATTTAACTTTTGCTCAAGTTCTATAATCCGGTCTTTAAGATCACTGTTCTCTAAAGATAGTTGAGCTATTTGGAATTATTATTATTACTATTATTACTATTTTGAATACATGCACCGTTAATGGCAATCAAAAATAACGAAACGCTTAGTATGGAGCCCTGTGGGACCCCATTGTCCAGTGCGAACATTTGTGACAGGGTATTTCCGATCCGCACTCTGAAGCGCCGGTTCGACATGAAGTCTTTTATAAAGAACATCAAACGTCCCCGGAGACCCCAGGAATGCAGAGTACGGAGAATACCATAAATCCATGCAGTGTAATAGGCTTTGTCAAAATCGAAAAACACAGCTACCAGGTGTTTGTTTTCAACGAACGCATTCCTGATAGCTGTCTCTAGTCTGACCAGATGATCTGCTGTTGAGCGGTGACGGCGAAAGCCGCACTGTGTGTTGGCCAGCAAGTCGTTCGATTCTAAAAACCAAATCAGACGCTTGCTGATCATTCGCTCCAAGAGTTTGCAGAGACAACTGGTCAGTGATATAGGTCTATAGCTAGAGGGCAAGTGTTTATCTTTCCCGACTTTGGGGATAGGAATTATATAAGATTCCTTCCACTTGGTCGGGCACTTGCCCGCAGTCCATATCCTATTATAGACATTCAAAAGCCTAGACTTAGATGATTCCGGGAGATTTCGGATCATACGATAATGTATCGCATCTTGACCAGGAGAGCTATCCTTGCACTTTGACATCGCGCTATCAAGCTCTTCACGAGAGAAAAGCAGGTTGTATACCGCGTCATTCCTAGAAAAGAAATTTAGAGGTTTAGACTCAAAGCCTGCTTTACGAGTTAGGAACTCGGGTGGATAATGTTCAGAGCTAGAATTGAACGCAAAATTAGATGCCAAAGTGTTAGCAATTTTGACCGCTGAGGTAACTACATTACCATTTACCGATAAGCCAGCAATGGTTGTAGCTTTAGCCGGATTTAGGCCGGATATTTTCTGGACCTTCTCCCAAACTTTTGCCACTGCAGTGGCAACTGTAACGGTGGACACGTATTTGCGCCATGATTCGCGCTTGCTTTCTTTCACAATCCTCTTGGCACAAGCTTTCGCTCGCTGAAAGGCTATCATGTTTTCCTCTGTTGGACATCGACGGAATGTATTGAAGAGGTGTCTCCTTTCACGTAGCGCCAAGTCGTATGCCTCGTTCCACCAGGGAACGGGAACTCGACGGGGCTGAGTGGATGAAAGTGGTATACTGCTTTTTGCCGCGCTAGTGATGGAGTCCATGAAAAGATTCACCTCCTCGTCTACGCTCCCCCGCTGGGGAAGTTCATAATGGCCATAACACCTGGCCATATGTCGAGCTTTCGGGCCTGATGATCCCGCGTACCTTCAATCACGCAAGGGAAGTTCATAATGGTCGCATCACCTTACCATATAGAGCTTTTGGGCCTGATGATCCCACGTGCCCTGAATCACATATCATTTGGGAGGAGACAGTTCAGAGAAGCCGATTGTAGGAATAGGCTTATCTGTTGTCTCTTTGATCTCCCACTTAAATTCCTACCCACGTGTTTGCCGTGCGTGGAGACCCGTAACGCTGGAAAAGAGAATCCTTGTCGGTTGAGGGAGACTGCTGCCCGCGGACAGTACGATCCCAACACGCCTTCTTTGGCCTCGGATTCGGTAAAACGGGAGGCTGAGTCTGGTCAGCTCAGTCAATCGGCTGGTGTCACGGTTCATGAATAGAGTGGCTCCACTACTGGATCGTGGATGCCGGGGTAATTCCGTGCTACTAGACAAGTATTCGGGGGTCTGTGGGAGCGGCTGCAGCTCGCAAGGTTCCAGAGTTGGCGACTACTGGTTCTCGAGCGGGTCGAGCAGCCCGTGACTACTTCCTCCGATGCTATATCATCCTGACATGTCTGGCGCAATGAGCCGGTTTGCGGCCAACGTCCCCGGTGTGGGGCTCCCTGGTGGGTGGGCATGGCAGGGTGATGAAACTTAATATACGGGTATGGCGACTACCCGGAAGGTTACAAACTTTTTAAGTTCCGCCAAAGTTGAGAGTAAACTCCCTAAAAAATCAAACAAGAGACCTCGTCGTGATGCTCAGGCATCAGACGAGAGATGTGTTAGGCCAGCTGCCAAGAAGGCAGAAGGTAAAAGGCAAGTTGAGTATTGTGCGCCAGTACCACGATTTCTCGTCGTGAAGGTACAAGAAGAGGGTAAGTCTTTTAAGGAGATGTCCCCCTTCTTTGTGGCCCGAACGTTGAGAAATACGTGCTCTACTAGTATAAAGTCGGTGCGTAAGTTGTCGGACGGTACATTGCTAGTAGAAGCAGAACCAGAAGCGTCATCAGCACTTCAGAAATGTGTTAAGTTTGGTGAGTTTGGCATTTCAGTTCAGCCGCACGAGGCACTGAATTGTTCTAAAGGCGTCGTAACGGATCGTGACCTGGCATATGTTACGGAGGAAGAATTCGTGCAGGAAATGGTATCGCAAGGTGTCATTGAATGCAGGAAGCTCAACCCCCGAAACGGCAAGCCTTCGATCTCCATGGTGGTGTCCTTCGCTGGTACCAGGTGTCCAACATCGGTAAGGGTGGGGTATAACGTTTGTAACGTTTGCAACGTTCGCCCCTACTATCCCAACCCGATGCGATGCTACAAGTGCCAGCGTTACGGTCACACCTCAGTTCGTTGTGGCAAACAGTCCATCTGTGCCAACTGCGGACAGGACCAACATGAAGTTGATACCTGTCCAAACGCGGCACACTGCGTGAACTGTAAAGGTGCTCATGCATCTACATCACGCCATTGCCCAACGTACTTGGAGGAGAAGGCAATACATGTCATCAAAACGCAAAACAAGATACCGTATTTCGACGCCAAGAGGAAATATAAAGAGAGCGCGCCGATTACCTTTGCGAAATCTTTCGCTCAAGTAGCTGCAAAGCGAACTGCAAGTGTCCAAACCCAGACAGAGATAGTGCCTCGTCCGACAACTGCAGCACCAGTGACAGTTTCAACAAATACTAGTATAGAAAAGGTGGTAGTGGTCCCAGAGACCAAAATTCAGAAATTTTGAATAAATCCCCTTCCCCTAAAGGAGAACGCACTCAACCTCAGTTCTCTCAACCACCTAAGGAGAAGACCCCACAGTCTTCTCCACAAACGAGAAGCGACCAGAGAATGGTCGCTTCTACAAAACCCACATCAGTTACTCCTGAAAAGGAAACTGATAAGGGATCCGTTGGTTCTCACTGGATACCAGTGAGAGCCAAACAATCAAAAAAGGAGTCCAGTGTGTCCATCAAAACACCTGGACTACCAAATGGAAGTGTAGCCGAGAAAATGGCTGTAGACCCGCAACATAAGGGTAAACCAAAAATCATTAGGTTGCGGGGTAACTCTGTCTGTCAGTAAATGGTAACGTAGTTACCTCAGCGGTCGAAATTGCTAACACTTTGGCATCTAATTTTGCGTTCAATTCTAGCTCTGAACATTATTCACCCGAGTTTTTAACTCGTAAAGCAGGCCTCGAATCTATACCTCTAAATTTCTTTTCTAGGAATGACGAGGTATACAACCTGCTTTTCTCTCGTGAAGAGCTAGATAGCGCGATGTCAAAGTGTAAGGATAGCTCTCCTGGTCCAGATGCGATACATTATTGTATGATCCGAAATCTTCCGGAATCATCTAAGTCTAGGCTTTTGAATGTCTATAATAGGATATGGACTGAGGGTAAGTGCCCGACCAAGTGCAAGGAATCTCATATAATTCCTATCCCCAAAGTCGGAAAACACTTAACCTATAGACCAATATCACTGAGCAGTTGTCTCTGCAAGCTCATGGAGCGAATGATCAGCAAGCGTCTTATTAGGTTTTTAGAATCAAACGACTTGCTGGCTTTCGCCGTCACCGCTCAACAGTAGATCATCTGGTCAGACTAGAGACAGCTATCAGGAATGCTTTCGTTGAAAACAAACACCTGGTAGCTGTGTTTTTCGATATTGAGAAAGCCTATGACACTGCATGGATATATGGTATTTTCCGTACTCTGCATTCCTGGGGTCTCCGGGGACGCTTCATGTTCTTTAGAAAAGACTTCATGTCGAACCGGCGCTTCAGGGTGCGGATCGGAAATACCCTGTCACAAATGTTCGCACTGGACAATGGGGTCCTACAGGGCTCCATACTGAGCGTTACGCTATTTTTGATTGCCATTAACGGTGCAGCTTCATGTATTCGATTACCTGTACAGAGTTCGATATTTGTCGACGACATTGGTATCTTTGTCGCCCGACAAAAGACTAGTACAATCGAACCTCAGCTCCAGCTGACCATCAATCGTCTCGATACATGGGCAACCGAAAATGGCTTCAAATTCTTGACCAGCAAAACTGTGTGTGTCCATTTTTGTCCACCTATCGCAGAAAAACCTTAATATTATCCTGTGGAACAAATCTATTAAGATATCCCAAGAACCCGGCTTATGACCATATATTTCACAGACACCGTCCCACACTATTTAACAAAACTCCAATACAAACCTATATTAAAAATACCCTCCAGGAACTCCAATTAATACTACCTTCCATTTGGAAAATACAGTATGGCAATATACCTCCATGGACCATTCACCAACTCATAAATACAGAATTAACAAGATATCCGAAAGACACCTCGCCACCAGAAATATTTAGAAGCTGCTTCAAAGAAATACTTCACAACGAACAAGACTTAATACCGATCTACATTGATGGTTCTGAAACATCGAATAAAACAGGAGCAGCTCTAGTAATAGGAGACACTGTCGAAAAGTGCCGACTACCAGAACTTACAAGTATCTTTTCAGATGAAGCCTATAGTATCTACAAAGCAGCGGAATACATAATCACCCAAGACGAAGAAAACAAGACCAATCTTATATGCATTGATCCGCTGAGCATCTTACAAAGCTTACGGCATCTATACCAAAAATAAGAAAAACTCATAAAGATTAAGGAACTTCTTCATGGAGCATTCACCAGCAAAAATATCCACACAAACCTAATCTGGACACCCGCCCATGTAGGAATAACATGAAATGAAAAAGCTGACGAAGAAGCGAAGGAAGCCATTAAAGAACAAACAGTACAGACCCTTATAGAAGCCGAGCATTTTTAATCTGAAATAATTAGACGCATAAAAAATAAATGGCAACAAGAGTGTACCACCACAACAAATAACAAATTAAGGCAAATCCAGGACAACTTCGACAAGTAGGAAGTACCAGAAAAACGGAAAGAGCAAACAATCATAAGCCGATTGACTATAGGACACACGCGACATACCCGCGAATACTTATTTCAAAAACAACCGAAGCAAACATGTGATTCCTGTAACGAAGAAAAGACAGGGAACATATCATCACCAAATACCAGGAACTCTGAAGAAAGCCCTAGCAAACATATAGTACGATAAAATAAAAAATATATTTAACTTCATAACAGACACAAATTTGGCAATAAAATATAATCTTTTGTAAAATATGCTCATTTTAATGTAACAATACTATACCGGGTGCTAATAATCTAAGCTATTGAATCACTCTTTCTTATTTAAAAAAAGTAGCGATATAAATGGTTCAAAACAGTGTATATTCTCGTACAACTGTCTATTGGCAAGTTAAATGTTATCTAACTAAACTGTCCGTCCCGGTTAAGTGACTTTAATTAAAATTCCAAAAGTTGTTAGTTAGTTAGTTAAAATTTTTGGCGCACAGCAACAAAGGCTATTTGCGCCTAACGCAGCCCATCTAAATGACTAGACTATATATTAAAAACATTAAATTAGACAATAAATAAATAGATAAAATCATTAAAAATACGCATACTCAATAAAAAAAAATCTTGCACTGACAAACAAAAATAAATAATATAAAAAGTCTGTTCGAAAATTTGAACAGACTCAGGGTGATGGTAAGAGGCTGTAAAAGGGCCAATTACCATCGAATATCATATATTCACACATAAAACAATTAGTTCGATTCTCTCAGGAAGAGTATCAGCCTGTCCATGAGTACCCTGTCGTCACCTAATGCAACTGACAGGTCATAGCACAGGCCTAACCTCTCCCTGACATCCTCGAACTGTATACACTCAGTTAAAAAGTGTAACCCAGACAAATCTGTGTTACACGCCTCACAGAGATTGCGGGTTTGCCATTACGGGGTTTGAGTTTTCTACATTCAATGACACCTTGCGATGCCATCTCCTGCATAAACTCCTCCTCCGTAACGTAAGCAAGGTCGCGGTCAGTTATGACGCCTTTTGAAATATTCAGAGCCTTGTGTGGTGAAACTGATACACCATTCTCACCAAATGCTTTGCATTTTTGTAGTATGGACGAAGCCTCAGTTTCTGCTTCTATCAGGAGTGTTCCATCCGACAGCTTACGCACAGATCTTATCCCAGTAGAACACGTTTCTCTTAACGGTTGGGCAAAAAAGAAGGGGGACATCTCCTTAAAAAACTTACCCTCTTCATGTACCTTCACGACGAGAAATCGTGGTACTGGCGCACAATAGTCAACATTTTGTCTACCTTCTACCTTCTACCTTTTTCGCAGCAGGCCTAACATATCCTTCATCCGACGACAAAGCGTCTCGATGAAGTCGCTTTTTTGATTTTTTACGGAGTTTACTCTCAACTTTAGCGGAAATTAAAGAAATTGAATCCCTCCGGGTAGTCGCCATACCCGTATAAAAAGTTTCATCACCCTGCCATGCCCACCCACCAGGGAGCCCCACACCGGGGACGTTGGCCGCAAACCGGCTCATTGCGCCAGACGGGCTGCTCGAACCGCTCGAGAACCAAGAGTAGCCAACTCTGGAACCTTGCGAGCTGCATCCGCTCCCACAGACCCCCGAATACTTGTCTTGTGGAACGGCATTACCCCGTCATCCATGATACAGTAGTGGAGCCACTCTATTGACACCAGCCGATTGACACCTATTGACTCTATTGACACCAGCCGATTGACTGAGCTGACCAGACTCAGCCTCCCGCTTTACCGAATCCGAGGCCAAAGAAGGCGTGTTGGGATCGTACTGCCCGCGGGCAGCAGTCTCCCTCAATCGACCAGGATTCTCTTTTCCGGCGTTACGGGTCTCCACGCACGGCAAACACGTGGGTAGAAATTTAAGTGGGAGATAAATTAGAGTATTTTTTATACTGTACAAACGTATATTTCCTCGTCTGCACAATGAATACAAGTTATAAGTGTTTATCTTAATAGAAAATTTAAAAATTTGCGCCAGTTACTCAGTTACCATCACTGAAGATATTTTGCTGGTTTTGCATCATTTGAGGCAGTTTTCGAGGTATCAGAACTGATTGAAGATCTTTATCAATTCGGCCAACGCCCTTAATCGTTAACGAACTTCAACCAGGTAAGCGACAAACAATTGCAAATTTATTCCTATTCCAACCTCCCGCTCAAGCCACATAACTCGTCACCACAATTTTTACGCCAGGCCATCCGTCGATTATAAACACCTGTGTAACTATATTTGCATACGCACCAGGAGTAGAAACGACTGTGCAATGAATACTTGCCCAAATTGTAATAAAAAAGTCAATGATGCAACTTCAAATGTGTCTTGTTGTTTGTTGTGTGTCGAAGTTTACATCCACAAACTTCGGCTACATGCTAACTGTTTGAACTTGTCTGCTGAGGATGTAACAAGATTTACAAGACTTAAGTTAAAATCAATTAAAATTTTCTGCAATAAATGCTCTGAATTGAGTGATAAATTATCGACTATATCTCAAACATTGCAAGATCTGTAGAAAAAATTTGAGCAGAAACTAAAAATCCTTGAGGATTTTCTGTCCAAAACAATAGAAGCGCCTCCTCAGCTCTCATTTGAAGGTGTAGTCGTCGAATTTCTAGAGAGAATGAAGCGATCAAAAAATATAATTTTGTATAACCTACCGGAACCGCAAAATCAAACCCCGAATACTGATATGAGTTCTGTAGCTGACATGCTTAACACCATTCAGGGTCAGGGCTATTCTCCACCACTGTCTAGGGCGACCTAGTCGACTTACAGACTAGGTCGCCCTAGAAATGACAAGAAACCCATACTTGTTCGTGTCGCTTTTTCATCTGAGTTTCAAGTACGAGCCGTTCTTCGAAATAAATCATCTCTCTCCCAGACCCCATTCCATAGAGTATCTGTCAAAATTGACCAAACTCCGAAGCAAATGGATTATTTAAATAATCTGCGTGCTGAACTCCAGCGTCGAAATGAGAACGGAGAAAATAATTTAACAATACGATACAAACGAGGAGTTCCTGAAATCTGCAATGTTGCGCACAACAGTCAACCATTTCGCAAATAATCACAATACTCTGCTAGATCTTCAAATATTTTATACGAACATTGCATCACTCCCGGCTAAATTTGACGAATTTTTAATCAATACCAACAACGCATCATATTTAATCATGGCAATTACCGAATCTTGGCTAACCGATGCTATTCCCAGTTCTCTAGTAAATGTTCCTGGATACATAATGCATAGATCAGATCGCCCTGATAAAAGAGGTGGTGGTGTGTGTATATACCTCAAAGAGTCAATTTTTCAGCACTCTTACATCCAACCCCGATCGCTAAACATCCCTGGAATTGATGATTTATGGTTGGATATAATGATAAATAACTTCAGTTTCATGATTGGTTGTATATATCGTCCACCTAGATCCGCTATAGATAGTGACAGACAACTATATGCCAATATTCTCAGTCTAGCTGAAAGATATCATCGCCTGCTCATATTCGGTGATTTTAATCTTCCATCCTTACAATGGCCACTAATTCAAGTACCGGTCACACCAGAACCTGAAGCAATATTCATTAATACAATTATAACTGCAGGTCTAGATCAAATTGTTACACAGCCTACGCGTTATCGCCGAGGGCAAACTCCTTCAACCCTAGACTTAATATTGGTCTCAGATTTAAACTTGCTCTCTTCACTTGACTATAAGGAACCAATCGGAATCTCAGATCATGTGACCCCGCAGGGGAAGTTCATAATGGCCATAACACCTGGCCATTTGTCGAGCTTTCGGGCCTGATGATCCCGCGTACCCTCAATCACGCAAGGGAAGTTCATAATGGTCGCATCACCTGACCATAAAGAGCTTTTGGGCCTGATGATCCCACGTACCCTGAATCACATATCATTTGGGAGGAGACAGTTCAGAGAAGCCGATTGTGGGAATAGGCTTATCTGTTGTCTCTTTGATCTCCCACTTAAATTCCTACCCACGTGTTTGCCGTGCGTGGAGACCCGTAACGCCGGAGAAGAGGGTCCTGGTCGGTTGAGGGAGACTGCTGCCCGCGGACAGTACGATCCCAACACGCCTTCTTTGGCCTCGGATTCGGTAAAACGGGAGGCTGAGTCTGGTCAGCTCAGTCAATCGGCTGGTGTCACGGTTCATGAATAGAGTGGCTCCACTACTGGATCGTGGATGCCGGGGTAATGCCGTGCCACTAGACAAGTATTCGGGGGTCTGTGGGAGCGGATGCAGCTCGCCCGGTTCCAGAGTTGGCTACTACTGGTTCTCGAGCGGGTCGAGCAGCCCGTGACTACTTCCCCCGATGCTATATCATCCTGACATGCCTGGCGCAATGAGCCGGTTTGCGGCCAACGTCCCCTGTGTGGGGCTCCCTGGTGGGTGGGCATGGCAGGGTGATGAAACTTAGTATACGGGTATGGCGACTACCCGGAGGGATCAATTTTCTTTAAATTCCGCCAAGGTTGAGAGTAAACTCCGTAAAAAATCAAACAAGAGACCTCGTCGTGATGCTCAGTCATCTGATGAGGGATGTGTAAGGCCTTCTCCCAAGAAGGTAGACAGCAGATCAGTTGAGTTTTGTGCGCCAGTGCCTCGTTTTCTTGTCGTGAAGGTGCAAGAAGAGGGAAAATCTTTTAAAGAGATGTCCCCCTTCTTTGTTGCCCGAACGCTGGGAAAAACGTGTCCAACTGGTATTAGGTCGGTAAGAAAACTGTCGGATGGAACATTATTAATTGAGGCAGAAAATGAGGCATCTTCAACGCTTCAGAAATGCGAAGGATTTGGCGAGTATCGTATCTCGGTACAGCCACATAAGGCACTGAATACTTCTCGAGGCGTCGTTACAGACCGTGACCTTGCGTATGTTACGGAGGAAGAGTTTGTGCAGGAAATGGCATCGCAAGGTGTCATTGAATGTAGAAAACTTAACCCCCGAAACGGTAAGCCTTCTATTTCTATGGTGGTATCTTTCGCTGGTACTAGGTGTCCAGCATCGGTTAAGGTGGGGTACAACGTTTGTAACGTTCGCCCCTACTATCCCAACCCGATGCGATGCTACAAGTGCCAGCGTTATGGTCACACCTCTAGTCGTTGTGGCAAACAGTCCATCTGTGCCAACTGCGGGCAGGATCAACATGAAGTTGAAAACTGTCCAAACGCGGCACACTGCGTGAACTGTAAAGGTGCGCATGCATCGACTTCACGCCACTGCCCAACGTACTTAGAAGAGAAGGCTATTCAGGTCATCAAGACGAAAGATAGAATACCGTATTTCGACGCCAAGAAGAAGTATAAAGAGACTGCGCCGGTCACTTTTGCGAAATCCTTCGCACAAGTAGCTGCAAAGAAGACAGCCAGTGTCCAGACTCAGACGGAGTCAGTGCTTCGTCCGACAGTAAAAACGTCAGTGACAGCTGCGTCACAAAAGTCCGACACGGAAAAGGTGGCGGAATCGGTCCAAGAGACCAGTGTTCAGACCCCACAACCAGGGGGATCGGGTCTGAATAAATCCCCCTCCCATATAGGAGAACGCACTCAACCTCAGTTCTCCCCACCACCTAAGGAGAAGACCCCACAGTCTTCTCCAAAAACGAGAAGCGACCAGAGAATGGTCGCTTCTACAAAGCCTTCATCAGTCGCTCCTGAAAAGGAGACTGATAAGGGACCCGTTGGTTCTCACTGGATACCAGTGAGAACAAAACAATCAAAAAAGGAGTCCAGTGTGTCCACCAAGGCACCTGGACAAACAAGTGAAACCGTGGCCGAGAAAATGGCTGTTGACCCGCAACCTAAGGGTAAACCAAAGATCATTAGGTTGCGGGGTAACTCCCCTAAACAAAAATGACTGGTCCACTAATCCAGTGGAACTGTAACGGTGTATATCAGCGCTACGAAGAACTGCGACTGTTATTCTCCAATTTTGCGCCTTCGTGTGTTTGTCTGCAGGAAACAAATTTCACGGAAACCGACACATTCTCTCCTCGAGGATACTCCGTGTTTCGCACGGATTTCCTTACGGGGGCAAGAGCATGTGACGGCGTGGCAATTCTCGTTAGAGACACATTGTACCACGATCCTGTAGACATTGACACTGAGTTGCAGGTCGTAGCAGTTCGTGTTGCACTTCCCCTCCAGGTGACGATTTGTTCTATCTACCTTCCCCCTGGTGTTCGAACTGACATCCGAGATGTCGTGAACATCATCGATCAACTCCCACCACCCTTCATACTACTAGGCGATTTTAACGCCTACAATGTATGTTGGGGATCGGTGCGGAACGATCGACGGGGACGTCACCTGGAGACTATGTTGAACGATTTGAGTTTGAGCTTTTTGAACGACGGCAGACCCACGCACTTCTGTGCAGCAACGGGTACATTCAGTGCCATAGATCTTAGCGTCGTTTCAGGAGCCATCGCTCCGTTGTTCAAATGGGACGTGCATCACGACCTGTGCGGTAGTGATCACTTTCCAATCTTCTTAAGGCCTCTGTTCAATACTGTTACCGAATCCCGCTGGCCACAGTGGGTTCTTCGGAAAGCAGATTAGACCAAGTTCGCAGAATCATTCTCTCACGAGGATATTCCGAACTTGAGCGTAGACGAAGAGGTGAATCATTTCACGGATTCCATCACGAGCGCGGCTGAAAGCAGCATACCGCTGTCATCCACTCAGCCCCGTCGAGTTCCCGTTCCCTGGTGGAACGAGGAATGCGACTTGGCGCTACGTGAAAGGAGACACCTCTTCAATACATTCCGTCGTTGTCCAACAGAGACAAACATGATAGCCTTCCAACGAGCGAAAGCTCGTGCTAAGAGGATTGTGAAAGAAAGCAAGCGCGAATCATGGCGCAAATACGTATGCACCGTTACAGTTGCCACTCCAGTGGCCAAAGTTTGGGAGAAGGTCCGGAAAATATCCGGTCTAAATACAGCTACAGCCATTGCTGGTCTATCGGTAAATGGTAACGTAGTTACCTCAGCGGTCGAAATTGCTAACACTTTGGCATCTAATTTTGCGTTCAATTCTAGCTCTGAACATTATTCACCCGAGTTTCTAACTCGTAAAGCAGGCCTCGAATCTATACCTCTAAATTTCTTTTCTAGGAACGACGAGGTATACAACCTGCTTTTCTCTCGTGAAGAGCTAGATAGCGCGATGTCAAAGTGTAAGGATAGCTCTCCTGGTCCAGATGCGATACATTATGGTATGATCCGAAATCTTCCGGAATCATCTAAGTCTAGGCTTTTGAATGTCTATAACAGGATATGGACTGAGGGCAAGTGCCCGACCAAGTGGAAGGAATCTCATATAATTCCTATCCCCAAAGTCGGGAAAGATAAACACTTGCCCTCTAGCTATAGACCAATATCACTGACCAGTTGTCTCTGCAAGCTCATGGAGCGAATGATCAGCAAGCGTCTGATTTGGTTTTTAGAATCAAACGACTTGCTGGCCAACACACAGTGCGGCTTTCGCCGTCACCGCTCAACAGCAGATCATCTGGTCAGACTAGAGACAGCTATCAGAAATGCTTTCGTTGAAAACAAACACCTGGTAGCTGTGTTTTTCGATATTGAGAAAGCCTATGACACTGCATGGATTTATGGTATTCTCCGTACTCTGCATTCCTGGGGTCTCCGGGGACGCTTGATGTTCTTTATAAAAGACTTCATGTCGAACCGGCGCTTCAGGGTGCGGATCGGAAATACCTTGTCACAAATGTTCGCACTGGACAATGGGGTCCCACAGGGCTCCATACTGAGCGTTACGCTATTTTTAATTGCCATTAACGGTGCAGCTTCATGTATTCGATTACCTGTACAGAGTTCGATATTTGTCGACGACATTGGTATCTTCGTCGCCGGACAAAAGACTAGTACAATCGAACGTCAGCTTCAGCTGACTATCAATCGTCTCGATACATGGGCAACCGAAAATGGCTTTAAATTCTCGACCAGCAAAACTGTATGTGTCCATTTTAGTAGGAAAAGGGGTGTACATCCCAATCCTACACTCACACTAAATGGAGCACAGTTACCATTTGCCGATACTGCCAGATTTCTGGGTCTCGTGTTCGATAGCCGTCTATCTTGGCGGGCACATTTTTTGTCCGTCAAGAAAAAATGCCAAAAGTCGCTCAATTTGTTGCGGGTCCTCAGTCACAAGACATGGGGTGCAGACCGCACTGTCATGTTGCGTTTATATCGTTCTCTAGTGCGCTCTAAGCTGGACTATGGATGTCTAGCTTATGGGTCAGCTAAACACCAAGAGATAAGAATTCTTGACACTGTACATCACACTGGGGTTAGATTGGCCACAGGTGCATTTCGCACCAGTCCAATACTAAGCCTGCTGTGTGAAGCAGGCGAACCGTCACTGTACAATCGTCGTAAAATTCTATCCTTGCGGTATATGGCTGCACTCAGTGCCAAGCCAGATCATCCCGCGTATGACCCTATTCTACAAAATAGGCATACAGAAATATATGACAGAAAACCAAGAGCCAATAGGCCTTTTGGTCTGAGGACTTTCGACATTTTGGGCGATATTGATTTTAATATGCCTGAAATGGCAAGTTTCGTTTTGTGTGCTGTTCCACCATGGACGCTACCGCGTCCACTTGTGAACCTCACATTAACTAGGTTTGATAAAGATACTACGTTGCCTATCGAATACCAACATGAGTTACAAAGAACACTGGTCCCTAGGTTCGAGGATACTGTCATTTTTACTGACGGATCAAAATCCGGAACCAGGGTTGGGTGTGCGTTCGTTGTTTTGAATCCACGCCAACAGTTTCAGTACCGTCTGCACTCCATAACGAGTGTGTACACTGCTGAGCTGTACGCTATTTTCAAGGCCCTGTGTTTTGTTTCGTCAGAGCAAAGTCGGTCAAGTGTTATCTTGACGGACTCGCTGAGCTCTCTGAACAGTATCCAAGATCCAGATCCAGTGCATCCTCTTGTACTAAAGATCCGGTTGCTACTCCACAACCTGAATGCTCAGAATGTGAGGGTAGAGCTGTTTTGGATACCGGGACATGTTGGTATTAAAGGCAACGAAGCGGCAGATGCAGCTGCAAAAGCCGCCTCTCGCAGACCTATGATTGATGTGAGTTTCGTTTTTCCAGATGACGCAAAGAGTCATCTGACACATCTGG
The DNA here is from genome assembly GCA_963971575.1 of Liopterus haemorrhoidalis. Lineage (NCBI taxonomy): Eukaryota > Metazoa > Arthropoda > Insecta > Coleoptera > Dytiscidae > Liopterus > Liopterus haemorrhoidalis. The sequence continues at coordinate 25,782,587 of OZ020614.1, read as the reverse complement.
TTTTAGACATGTGGCAACATGAGTGGAGCCGCACACAGAACGTTAAGTTACGACAGATTAAGGGAGACGTTAAACCATGGGGTTCTTCCTGCAGGATTAACCGCAGGGAGGAAACCGCCATCACACGCCTTCGTATAGGTCACTGTTGGTGGACCCATGGACACCTCCTTCGAGGTGAAGAGTCCCCTGTCTGTGAGACGTGTAACACAGATTTGTCTGTGTTACACATTTTAACCGAATGTGTACAGTTCGAGGATGTCAGGGAGAGGTTAGGCCTGTGCTATGACCTGTCAGTTGCTTTAGGTGACGACAGGGTACTCATGGACAGGCTGATACTCTTCCTGAGAGAATCGAACTTATTGTTTTATGTGTGAAGTCTTGCACCTTATTTTAATGTGTTTCTAGTTATTGACTGTGATATACGATGGTAATTGGCCCCTTTACAGCCTCTTACCATCACCCTGAGTCTGTTCAAATTTTCGAACAGACTTTTTATATTATTTATTTGTGTTTGTCAGTGCAAGACTTCTTTTATTGAGTATGCGTATTTTTAATGATTTTATTTATTTATTTATTTATTTATTTATTGTCTAAATTTTTATTTTTTAATATATAGTCTAGTCATTTAGATGGGCTGCGTTAGGCGCAAATAGCCTTTGTTGCTGTGCGCCAAAAATTTCAACTAACTAACTAACTAACTCAGATCATGTGACACTGCTAGCAACCATACAAGTACCATTTATTACTAAATGCACAACAATCTCTAAGCCGAATATATGGAAAGCAGATATTGCAAGTATTGAGGCAGCTCTCGTCGGAATCAACTGGGAAACCCTTCTAGTCAGTCCAAATATTGACGAACAATGGACTGCTTTTAGCAACGAAGTGCAAAAACACGTCTCCAAGTTCACACCAATAACTTCTTTTCGTAGGCGCATGCGCAACCCTTGGATGACACATGACTTGGCTTGTTTAACTTCCAGAAATATATGGAGGCGGTATAAACGATCCAAAAGTGACAAAGATCTGATTGCATATAAAAATCTAGCTAACTCTTTAACATCATTAATCAGAAAAACGCGCCTAGCTTATGAACTTACCATTCTATCACGGGGACAAATCCTTTTTTGCGTACACAAAAACCAAATTAAAAAACTCGAACAGAATTCCTATGATTTTGAACACTTCTAACAGCCCTTGCACGAATGAGAGCAGTCGCAGAAGTATTCGCCAAACAATTTCAAACAAATTTTGTATATGAAACTTCTGGCAACCTGCCAATCATAAATGGAACAATATTGGCGAACTCTTTGAATGATGTGATGATTACTCCTGAAATTGTAGCCGAAAAATTGAAGCAACTAAGTACTACTGCAGCACCTGGTCCTGATGAAATTCACCCTTCCATTCTTCAAAAATGTCACACTGTACTAGCTACTCCACTATCAATAATTATGAACAATTCTCTCAACTCAGGAAAAATACCAAAACCATGGTTAATATCAGTAATAGTTCATATATTTAAAAATGGTAAGAGACGTCAAGCATCCAATTACCGGCCCATTAGTCTTGTGTCCACAACAGCCAAAATTATGGAGAGAATAATTGTTGATGAAATGATGAATTTTTTACTTCAGCACCGTATAATCCCGAACACTCAACACGGTTTCTTCCCAGGTCGATCTGTAGCATCTAATATGCTACTTGCTACTAATTATTGGTCAAAACGACTGGACTCTTCTGAACCTGTAGATGTTATTTACTTTGACTTTGCCAAGGCATTTGATAAAGTTGCTCATCATAGAATATTTGCTAAACTAAATCACTACGGCATTCGTGGAAAATTATTATCATGGATAATTTAATTTCTTACTGGACGCATATTTCGAGTTCGTGTTGGATCATATTTCTCGCAGTTCTACCCAGTTACGAGTGGGGTACCTCAAGGAAGTGTTATTGGTCCTATTCTATTCCCGATATTTGTAACTGACTTAGTCGTAAATCTGTTATGTGAACATCAGATGTTTGCCGATGACCTGAAGCTATATAAAGAGGCACAAAACTCAGCAATAATTCAAAACGACATAAATTCCATCACAGATTGGTGTACTGCATGGCTTTAACCGCTGAACATACTAAAATGTCGCATATTACATCTTGGAAACAATAATCCCAGGCACATTTATTATATCCTAGGAAGCCCTATGCAGCATTACAACAACACTTGATTGGTCACCGCACATAGCTAATATAGTGAAAAAAGCAAATAAAGTCCTGTACATTACATACAAATCCTTTCCTCATCTAACCCTTTCCTTATTTCGTTTAATTTACCTATCTTACATTCGCCCTCTCCTAGAGTTTGCAATTGTTGTTTGGTCGCCCTACCTACATCGAGACATACTAATCCTGGAGGAGCTCCAAAGACGTGCTACTCGACTACCATGTAGTCTTCGTCATCTCTCATACGAACAACGACTTGCAAAACTAAACATACCATCGCTAGCTGTTAGTAGAGAGCGCGGAGACCTCATTCAGATGTACTGGCTAACTACAGGCAAGTTTTCCACTGATATGTCTTCACTGTACGAACTTAACCTGGACCGTCGACTTCGTGGACACCATTTAAAATTAAAGCACAAAAAATACAGCAAGCAACCGAGGCAACACTTTTTCACCAACCGTGTATTTGAACTGTGGAACTCTCTCCAGGACAATGTCGTATCTGCCCCATCGATAAACGCTTTCAAAAATGGAATTAGCCATCTATTCCCAATGTAATGCAAATAATTTATTAATTAGCAATTTTGTTCTCTTGATTATTTTGTTCTTTTGATTATACTGTTCTTTTGATTATTTTGTTCTTTTGATTATTTTGTTCTTTTGAGTATTTATTATCTTGTTTATTTTGTTCTTTCGATTATTTTAAATATTATTTTAGTATAATGTTATATGTCTCATAATTTTGTAAATAATTGTATTATATATAATTTTCTAGTTTGTAAGTATAATTATGTAATTATTTTTCTTTGAGCATAACAAGCCTATGGCTTCAGCTCTACTTTTTGTAATAATAATAATAATAATAATAATAATAAAAGAGACAACAGATAAGCCTATTCCCACAATCGGCTTCTCTGAACTGTCTCCTCCCAAAATATATGGGATTCAGGGTACGTGGGATCATCAGGCCCAAAAGCTCTATATTGTCAGGTGATGCGACCATTATAAACTTCCCTTGCGTGATTGAGGGTACGCGGGATCATCAGGCCCGAAAGCTCGACAAATGACCAGGTGTTATGGCCATTATGAACTTCCCCTGCGGGGAATTTTCAAATGTTGTTAAACGTGTCAAGCCAAATATAGTCATGATCGGTGTTTTATAGAAAGGGAGTTACAGTAAATGGGAAATATTAGATTTTCTCTAATATGATAAGTGATTGAAAATTGTTTTGCCGGGCTCAACAGCTGATTCTGACAGAAGTCATAAATTGTTCAAAACTATTGTTAAAATTTAAATTAAAAAAAAATATATCAAATAGTGATAAGTTAAAATGAAGTGTATTAGTGAATAAAATTCTTGATTTGGGTTAATAAGGAATATCAAAAACAATCTAAAATCGTAAAAACTGTTAAGTGAGGTTACGTTCGGTGGCGCGAAGTTAACTTGACAATAGTGATTAATTAGAATTAGTGATAAATTAAAATTAGGGTACTATTACAATAAGGAACAATAAATATCAATTAGTAATAGTTAAAAGGGGTCAATTATAATTAAATATTAAAAGTTTATCAGCGACATCTGTAATAACAATATCACAACTAATTTAACTAACCTGCCATCTATAAATCAAGGCCACTATTAATACTAAAAGCAGGTAAATTAGGTTTCTATACTGGTGAATTCATTAAAAATATCAGTCCACAACAAACTCACCACCAGCAGTACAGATCTGTAAAGTTGGTGTAAGGTCACTAGGGTTAAAAGATTCCACCGAACTACATTAAACTACATTAAATCACAACAAAGGGATAATTATCTGCTAAAATAAACCCTATCTCTGAACCAAAACAAAATAACGGAAAGAATCTAAATAAAATTAAAAACGTACACGCCGGAAATTAATTTAAAAGGCTGAGAGGGATCGAATGCCTCCAAAGGGTTGACCTGGGCAAGATTCTTATCGCAGCCTCGCGTCTCGTGTTTCAAGTATCCGTCAACTAACTATCAGCCTACCGACTAATAAGTAAAAATGGGTACAAGGTCTGATAATGCAATTTTGGCAGCCATAGAAGGGCTAAGACAAGAGCTGACCACAAATGTAGAAAAAACAAAACAAGAAATAATTGAAGCATTTAACACAAAAGTGGTAATTATCGAAGAAGACGTAAAACTACTAAAAGAAGAAAATAATCTTCTGAAAGAACGAGTAGAGAAACAAGAACAAAAAATAAAAGCTCTAGAAAAGGAATCGAAAAGCAAAGAACTAATTATACATGGTCTGGAAGAAAGTGAAGAGAATCTTGAACAACTTTTAATACATTTTTTCAGAACTACCATGAAGTTAAATATAGAAGCAAATGCTTTAGATAAAGCTTTCAGACTTGGACAAAAACAGACGGCCCTAGACCAATTAGAGCAGGGGTACTCAACCTTTTCATACCTACCGCCCACTTTAGCATCTCTATTGGTAGAAAAATTTTCATACGGCCCACTTGTTATATAATAATAATAACTTACCAAATACTTTCGCAAAATTTAGCTGCAAAAATCTTTATAAAACAACTTACTGCATCATTTAGTTTAACGTAAAGTGAACTAAACTTATGCGCGAGCGATAAAAATTGTATAGTTTGAGAAATTTAACTATAAACAGTAAAGAATTTTATGAAAACTTAATGAAAATGTTTTTCAATAAAGCTATGATATTTTTTTAAATAATACTTTAAAAAATTTCCATTTTAATGTTTTTAAAACGTCAAATAAATTAAAAAAAAAGAAAATGGAAAGTAGCCAGCATTGCACAAAACCCCTACCGCCCACCAAAAAATTCCTACCGCCCACTACTAGAGATACTATAATGTTCAATAGAAAGTCCCTGACAGGCTCAAAAATATTTATTTCATAAAATTTCCCAAAAGATGTCCTTGAAACTAGAAAATTACTTATCCCCGAAGTTAAGAAATTAAGAGAAGAAGGAAAGACAGCCTGCATCAAATACGACAAATTTATTGTTCAAGATAAACCGACACAAAAAAACAAAAGACTACCGTCAGACGGATAAGATGGCCAGAATTTGGCCATCAGGGTAGTAAAACAACAAAAGTTGTACACACCAAGGAGAAGAAGTTTATCAGTTTCATCAGCTTCCGGATTTAAGGTTCAAAATACAAACGATATGCTGACGGCATCCTCTAGTCAACAACAGCAAGCACAAAATTCCAGATAACCGTGAGGGCTGAATACCTCACGGTTCCCATTACAACACAGACCCGGCAAACTTACAAGGCTAATGAGAAGAAACCACATACAACTTTCCCAACCCGGAAGGTCACCGTGGGAGATGCAGACCAATTTACTCCCCAAATATCAAAATCAAATACTATTGCTAATAATATTATTGCCAATAAAGACATCCAACCGCGAGAACTAAAGGATAAAAATACCAAGGAAAAAAAAATCTTCAATAAGTTTCCATGTTTGTACACTAAATACACGCACATTACAGGAAGAAGGCAGATTACAAGAATTAGAACTAGCTCTGGAAAAAATTAAATAGGATGTAGTAGGACTAGCCGAAATTAGAAAAAACTTTGAAGCAATAAATATTAGACGAGCAGGTGGTATATTTTGCCATTCTGCAGCAAAAAGTAGTCAATTAGGAGTAGGTTTTTATGTGAAAAAAGCTTGAATTAATAAAATAAAAGAATTTAGACCTCACTCTGAAAGACTTGCATCACTGATTCTTAAAATCAATAGTCAGCTTACATTAAAACTGATTCAAGTTAACGCTCCTACTACAACGCCCACAAAAGAAGACATCAATAAAATTTACGATGGTTTAAGTTCTGAAATTGAAGAATGTTCAAAGTACCCAGGCCTAATGTTTGTAATAGGAGATTTTAATGCCAAAGTGGGTCAACAAATCCCAGGCGAAGAATCCGTAATTGGTAGTTTTAATTATGGGAAAAGAAATAAAAGAGGACAACTACTATTAGAGTTTGCCGCAGAAAAAAACCTGAAAATTTGCAACACATATTTTAAAAAACTTCCGAGCAGAAAATGGACCTGGTCGGCTCCAAATAGAGCGAAGAATGAAATTGATTATATTTTGACCAGAGATATATCGCTAGTAACAAATGTTGATGTGCTAAATAACTTCAGCTTTTACTCTGACCATAGACTTGTTAGAGCTACAATGTGCATCAATAAAGTGGAATCTCGACGGGCCGTTACTGGATCCAGAAATTGAAGAATGAAGATGGAATACCAACGCGCAATAGAGCTGGTATTATCAATATAGCAACAAACTTCTATAAAAAACTTTACTCGAGCAAAGATCCAACCTATTTTGTACCAAAAAAAACTACCGACGTCCCTTTATTCCTGGAGAGCGAACTTAAGCTTGCCATCGAAGAAACGAAAAAAGGAAAGTGCCCAGGGAACGATCATATCCCAAATGATCTAATCATAATAGGAAAAGATCTTTTGATGGAACCATTGCTATATTTATTCAACCAAATTCTTAAGACAGAGACCATACCCGATCAGTGGAAGGTTGCTAATATTATTCTACTACACAAAAAAGACGATAAAGACAATATTAGAAACTACCGACTAATTAGTCTTCTACCAAGTCTCTACAAGATTTTCTCAAAAATGATCCTGCGCAGAATCTACAAGACTTTGGATGAATACCAATCAGTTGAGCAGGCGGGTTTTTGAAGCAACTTTTCCACTATTGATCATCTACACGCAGTCAACCAAATTGTTGAAAAAAGCAACGAATACAATAAAAAGATATTTCTGGCTTTTATCGACTTCGAAAAGGCGTTTGACTCAATTGAACACTATGGCATCGTGGAATCCTTAACAGATACCGGTAGTACGCAGAGATACATCAACATAATAATGGGAATCTATGCAAAAAGTCTAGCCTGCATAAAACTAGAATCATCAGGAACACTATTCAAGCTACAGAAAGGTGTGAAACAGGGTGATCCACTGTCTCCCAATATTTTCAACACCGTTTAAGAGCACACGCTGAGAAAAATAAACTGGGAGAACAAAGGTATCCGTATCGATGGAAGATCAATGACTATTCTCCGATTTGCCGATGACATAATTCTTCTAGCCGACAACGCCGCTGACCTGGAAATAATAATTTCAGACATATGTACTCATGCCCGGTTGCAAGAATCAGGATCAAATGGCTTGATATCCGATCAAGCCATACCGCCATTTTATGTTAAATATTTTGACGTATGACAGATTTCGTTTTAAAACATTTTTATTATCGTTTACCCCTTTTTCAATCATTTTTATACGGTAATACAAGCACTGAGAATATTTATTGGAGATATGGACAGAGTAAGTTTTGTTTTAGTTAATAAAAAGTTACAAGTTACAAAAATTAACCTAATAAAATAACAGTTTTAGAATTTATTTAATTATTTATTACTTAAATATTTTTATAACAGGCATAAAATAAAAACATAAATCATTCGTTTATATTTATTCCAGTTCACGTCCTCATCCTCGTCCTCTTCTAACACCAGTTCCGATTCAAGCTCAAGCGATTCTAGCGATGAACAATTAGATATTGTACATACACCACGAAGAAGGATAATAGAACAGCGAGTAGATCCATTTGAAAAATATGATGAAGAAAATTTCCGTCTAAGATTTAGGTTCTCTAAAACTACAGTTATTTATATCTTATCATTGATAGAACATAGAATTCAGCCGAAAAGCAACCAAGGTATGCCTCTATCGCCACGGTTAAGGTTATTAATAGCTTTGCGGTTTTATGCAACAGGGCCCAAAAAGAGCTAGTTACGGCCCTGAGTTTAGATACAGGAATAGGAAAAGTAAGTAAAATTTAACCTTAGATTTAAAGATTTTATAACTTACTTGTATCGATATAATCACTTGAGTAACCAGCTGTACTGTCGTAGATATTTTTTAAGGGCTTAAATTGTTGCCCCAACATTCCTGTTATTCTTTCTCCAACGGTAGAAAGACTGGGTGTAAATGACCCACCACATGTTTTATACAGCTCAACCAGTATTTTTGAAAAAAATAAAATCAGAACAAAGAAATGTTTAATTAATCCTATATTTTATCATACCTTGTCATCATGTAATTGTTGTCTTGCAGGTTGCTTTAAATTTTTATAAACAAGCTGAATTTGTGCCACCGTTCTTTCATTACCCGATACAGCATTTTTTAAAATCTGGTTGACCCATCTGTCTTTTTGTTTTCTACAATATCTTTATATTTGTCGACAATATTCAATAAGTCTCTTTTCTCTTGTTCGTTAAATTTTATCCCGCGTTTAAATGAAACTTGTTTTGCCATTTCTCTAAAACTAATATTTAAAAAAGTATCTAAAAATGTCTGTAAAAATATGTATAAATAATGTATAAGAAAATGTATAAAAAATAAAATAATATTATATAAAGAGAAGAAAATCTATTTAAGTATAAAGTAATGGAATAAACAATCTATTAAACTACACTAATCTATAAAATAATGGAAAAAACTAATTTAATTTTAATTAAGCAACTAACAGGCAATACTAATCTAATACAAAATATGAAGAACTATATCTATATAAACTAAAATACAATATTAATAACTAAAAGGAAAGAAACAAACTAAATTATTGTAGTGTAACAAAACTAATGATAGTAAATAAATAAACTAATATTTAAACTAATAAACTTATTTTTAAACTAATATTTAAACTAATAAACTTGTTTTTAAACTAATAAACTAATATTTAAACTAATAAACTTATTTTTAAACTAATATTTAAACTAATAAACATATTTTTAAACTAATAACAAATATTTAAACTAATAACAAACTAATTATGTGTAATATTGCAAGTATACGTCGCTATAACAATATGACAGATCGAATACAATTTTAGGTTAGAATAGTTCATTCACAATTACTTGACCCAGTAAAAACTATGAAATGCACGATTAAGTCACAAAGTACAGTATCAACTGATCTTGCATTCAAACAATGGTGTTAAAATTTAATCTGGTATCAACGGTGATTCGAGATCAGTTGATATGAGACTTGATCTCCATTCTTGCAACCGGGCATCAATGCAGTAAAGTAGGGCTAAAGATAAATAGCAACAAAACAAAAATCTTGACTAACTCATGTCAAAAACCAAACATCAAAGTAGGAAACACTGTCATTGGGTACGAAGAAGAGATGATCTATTTGGGTCAGCTCATATCTTTCCATAGTCGACAGGAGAAAGAAGTGGACAGAAGAATTGGATTCGGGTGGAAAAAATTTTGGTCGCTTAAAAATATTTTCCATAGTACCAGCACATATTAAAAAAGATATCTACAATAGCTCCGTCGTTCCTACCTTAACCTATGGCTGCCAGACTTGGTCTCTGACACAAAAATTGACCAAAAAACTACGAACAGGCCAGCACAAAATGGAGAGGTCATTACTTGGAATAAAGCTTATAGACAAAGTCCAATTGGATGTTATAAGAAGAAAAACAGGATTAAAGGATGTAGTAAGCTTTTCCAAATCACTGAAATGGCGCTGGGCGGGATATGTCAGTAGAAGAGAAGACAATCGGTGGTCAAAAGTCGCAACAGATTGGCGACCAAGAGACGACATAAGGTTAGTTAGTTAGTTAAAATTTTTGGCGCACAGCAATGAAGGCTATTTGCGCCTAACGCAGCCCATTTAAATGACTACACTACATATTAAAAACAATAAATTTAACAATCAATAAAACTATAAAATCAATAAAATTACGAATACTCAATAAAAGAAATCTTGCACAGAAAAACACAAAAAAATAAGACAAAAAATCTGTTTTAACAGACTCAGGGTGATGGTAAAAGGCTGGAAGGGGCCAATTACCATTAAATATCACAGTTAAGAAATAGAATATCACAGTTAACACATTAAAATAAGGTGCAAGACTTCACACATAAAACAGTAAGTTCGATTCTCTCAGGAAGAGTATCAGCCTGTCCATGAGTACCCTGTCGTCACCTAAAGCAACTGACAGGTCATAGCACAGGCCTAACCTCTCCCTGACCTCCTCGACCTGTACACATTTAGTTAAAATGTGTAGCACAGACAAATCTAGGTTACACGTCTCACAGATGGGGACTCTTCACCTCGAAGGAGGTGTTCATGGGTCCACCAACAGTGGCCTATACGGAGGCGTGTGATGGCGGTTTCCTCCCTGCGGTAAATCCTGCAGGAAGAACTCCATTAAACGTCTCCCTTAATCTGTCGCAACTTAACGTTCTGTGTGCGGCTCCACTCATGTTGCCACATGTCTAAAACCAGGTGTTTCAGATGACTCATTGCGTTATCTGGAAAAATTAAACTCACATCAATAATAGGTCTGTGTGAGGCGGATTTTGCAGCTGCATCTGCCGCTTCGTTGCCTTTAATACCAATATGTCCCGGTATCCAAAACAGCTCTACCCTCACATTCTGAGCGTTCAGATTGTGGAGTAGCAATCGGATCTTTAGTACAAGAGGATGCACTGGATCTGGATCTTGGATACTGTTCAGAGCGCTCAGCGAGTCCGTCAAGATAACACTTGACTGACTTTGCTCTGACGAAACAAAACACAGGGCCTTGAAAATAGCGTACAACTCAGCAGTGTATACACTCGTTATAGAGTGCAGACGGTACTAAGACTGTTGACGTGGGTTCAGGACAACGAACGCATACTCAACCCTGGTTTCGGATTTTGATCCGTCAGTAAAAATGACAGTATTCTCGAACCTAGGGACCAGTGTTCTTTGTAACTCATGTTGGTATTCGATAGGCAATGTAGTATCTTTATCAAACCTAGTGAGGTTCACAAGTGGACGCGGTAGCGTCCATGGTGGAACAGCACACAAAACGAAACTTGGCATTTCGGGCATTATAAAATCAATGTCACTCAAAATGTCGGAAGTCCTCAAACCAAAAGGCCTATTGGCTCTTGGTTTTCTGTCAAAAATCTGCGGAACGATCTGGTATTGGCACTGAGTGCAGCCATATACCGCAGAGATTGAATTTTACGACGATTGTACAGTGACGGTTCACCTGCTTCACACAGCAGGCTTGGTATTGGGCTGGTGCGAAATGCACCTGTGGCCAATCTAACCCCAGTGTGATGTACAGTGTCAAGAGTTCTAATCTCTTGGTGTTTAGCTGACCCATAAGCTACACATCCATAGTCCAGCTTAGAGCGCACTAGAGAACGATATAAACGCAACATAATAGTGCGGTCTGCACCCCATGTCTTGTGACTGAGGACCCGCAACAAATTGAGCGACTTTTGGCATTTTTTCTTGACGGACAAAAAATGTGCTCGCCAAGTTAGACGACTATCGAACACGAGACCCAGAAATCTGACAGTATCGGCAAATGGTAACTGTGCTCCACTTAGCGTGAGTGTAGGGTTGGGATGAACACCCCTTTTCCTACAAAAATAGACCCACACAGTTTTGCTGGTCGAGAATTTGAAGCCATTTTTGGTTGCCCATGTATCGAGACGATTGATGGTCAGCTGGAGCTGACGTTCGATTGTACTAGTCTTTTGTCCGGCGACAAAGATACCAATGTCGTCGACAAATATCGAACTCTGTACAGGTAATCGAATACATGAAGCTGCATCGTTAATGGCAATCAAAATAGCGTAATGCTCAGTATGGAGCCCTGTGGGACCCCATTGTCCAGTGCGAACATTTGTGACAGGGTATTTCCGATCCGCACCCTGAAGCGCCGGTTCGACATGAAGTCTTTTATAAAGAACATCAAGCGTCCCCGGAGACCCCAGGAATGCAGAGTACGGAGTATCCCATAAATTCATGCAGTGTCATAGTCTTTCTCAATATCGAAAAACACAGCTACCAGGTGTTTGTTTTCAACGAAAGCATTTCTGATAGCTGTCTCTAGTCTGACCAGATGATCTGCTGTTGAGCGGTGACGGCGAAAGCCGCACTGTGTGTTGGCCAGCAAGTCGTTTGATTCTAAAAACCAAATCAGACGCTTGCTGATCATTCGGTCCATGAGCTTGCAGAGACAACTGGTCAGCGATATAGGTCTATAGCTAGCAGGCAAGTCTTTATCTTTCCCGATTTTGGGGATAGGAATTATATGAGATTCCTTCCACTTGGTCGGGCACTTGCCCTCAGTCCATATCCTATTATAGACATTCAAAAGCCTAGACTTAGATGATTCCGGAAGATTTCGGATCATACGATAATGTATCGCATCTGGACCAGGAGAGCAATCCTTACACTTTGACATAGCGCTATCTAGTTAGTTAGTTAGTTAAAATTTTTTGGCGCACAGCAACAAAGGCTATTTGCGCCTAACGCAGCCCATTTAAATGGCTAGACTATATATTAAAAACAATATATTAGAAAATAAATAAATAGATAAAATCATTAAAAATACGCATACTGAATAAAAGAAATCTTGCACTGACAAACACAAATAAATAATATAAAAAGTCTTTTCGAAAATTTGAACAGACTCAGGGTGATGGTAAGAGGCTGCAAAGGGGCCAATTACCATCGAATATCACAGTCAATAACTAGAAACACATTAAAATAAGGTGCAAGACTTCACACATAAAACAATAAGTTCGATTCTCTCAGGAAGAGTATCAGCCTGTCCATGAGTACCCTGTCGTCACCTAAAGCAACTGACAGGTCATAACACAGGCCTAACCTCTCCCTGACATCCTCGAACTGTACACATTCAGTTAAAATATGTAACACAGACAAATCTGTGTTACATGTCTCACAGATAGGGGACTCTTCACCTCGAAGGAGGTGCCCATGGGTCCACCAACAGTGACCTATACGGAGGCGTGTGATGGCGGTTTCCTCCCTGCGGTTAATCCTGCAGGAAGAACCCCATGGTTTAACGTCTCCCTTAATCTGTCGCAACTTAACGTTCTGTGTGCGGCTCCACTCATGTTGCCACATGTCTAAAACCAGATGTTTCAGATGACTCTTTGCGTCATCTGGAAAAACAAAACTCACATCAATCATAGGTCTGTAAGAGGCAAATTTTGCAGCTGCATCTGCCGCTTCGTTGCCTTTAATACCAACATGTCCCGGTATCCAAAACAGCTCTACCCTGACATTCTGAGCATTCAGATTGTGGAGTAGCAACCGGATCTTTAGTACAAGAGGATGCACTGGATCTGGATCTTGGATACTGTTCAGAGCGCTCAGCGAGTCCGTCAAGATAACACTTGACCGACTTTGCTCTGACGAAACAAAACACAGGGCCTTGAAAATAGCATACAGCTCAGCAGTGTACACACTCGTTATAGAGTGCAGACGGTACTGAAACTGTTGGCGTGGATTCAAAACAACGAACGCACACCCAACCCTGGTTCCGGATTTTGATCCGTCAGTAAAAATGACAGTATCCTCGAACCTAGGGACCAGTGTTCTTTGTAACTCATGTTGGTATTCGATAGGCAACGTAGTATCTTTATCAAACCTAGTTAATGTGAGGTTCACAAGTGGACGCGGTAGCGTCCATGGTGGAACAGCACACAAAACGAGACTTGCCATTTCGGGCATATTAAAATCAATGTCGCCCAAAATGTCGAAAGTCCTCAAACCAAAGGGCCTATTGGCTCTTGGTTTTCTGTCATAAATCTCTGTATGCCTATTTTGTAGAATAGGGTCATACGCGGGATGATCTGGCTTGGCACTGAGTGCAGCCATATACCGCAGGGATAGAATTTTACGACGATTGTACAGTGACGGTTCACCTGCTTCACACAGCAGGCTTGGTATTGGGCTGGTGCGAAATGCACCAGTGGCCAATCTAACCCCAGTGTGATGTACAGTGTCAAGAATTCTTATCTCTTGGTGTTTAGCTGACCCATAAGCTAGACATCCATAGTCCAGCTTAGAGCGCACTAGAGAACGATATAAACGCAACATGACAGTGCGGTCTGCACCCCATGTCTTGTGACTGAGGACCCGCAACAAATTGAGTGACTTTTGGCATTTTTTCTTGACGGACAAAAAATGTGCCCGCCAAGTTAGACGACTGTCAAAAACGAGACCCAGAAATCTGGCAGTATCGGTAAATGGTAACTGTGCTCCATTTAGCGTGAGCGTAGGGTTGGGATTAACACCCCTTTTCCTACAAAAATGGACACACACAGTTTTGCTGGTCGAGAATTTGAAGCCATTTTCGGTTGCCCATGTATCGAGACGATTGATGGTCAGCTGGAGCTGACGTTCGATTGTACTAGTCTTTTGTCCGGCGACAAAGATACCAATGTCGTCGACAAATATCGAACTCTGTACAGGTAATCGAATACATGAAGCTGCATCGTTAATGGCAATCAAAATAGCGTAATGCTCAGTATGGAGCCCTGTGGGACCCCATTGTCCAGTGCGAACATTTGTGACAGGGTATTTCCGATCCGCACCCTGAAGCGCCGGTTCGACATGAAGTCTTTTATAAAGAACATCAAGCGTCCCCGGAGACCCCAGGAATGCAGAGTACGGAGTATCCCATAAATCCATGCAGTGTCATAGTCTTTCTCAATATCGAAAAACACAGCTACCAGGTGTTTGTTTTCAACGAAAGCATTCCTGATAGCTGTCTCTAGTCTGACCAGATGATCTGCTGTTGAGCGGTGACGGCGAAAGCCGCACTGTGTGTTGGCCAGCAAGTCGTTTGATTCTAAAAACCAAATCAGACGCTTGCTGATCATTCGGTCCATGAGCTTGCAGAGACAACTGGTCAGCGATATAGGTCTATAGCTAGCAGGCAAGTCTTTATCTTTCCCGATTTTGGGGATAGGAATTATATGAGATTCCTTCCACTTGGTCGGGCACTTGCCCTCAGTCCATATCCTATTATAGACATTCAAAAGCCTAGACTTAGATGATTCCGGAAGATTTCGGATCATACGATAATGTATCGCATCTGGACCAGGAGAGCAATCCTTACACTTTGACATAGCGCTATCTAGCTCTTCACGAGAGGTTATAGATATATATATATATATATCAATCTATATCTCTGGAGAAGAAATTAAGAGGTATAGATTCCAGACCTGCTTTACGAATTAAAAACTCGGGTGGGTAGTGTTGAGAGCTAGAATTAAATGCGAAATGAGACGCCAAAGTGTTAGCAATTTCGACCGCTGAGGTAACTACGTTACCATTTACCGATAAGCCAGCAATGGTTGTAGCTTTATTTAAGCCGGATATTTTTCTGACCTTCTCCCAATTTTTGGCCACTGGAGTAGCAACTGTAACGGTGCATACGTATTTGCGCCATTATTCGCGCTTGCTTTCTTTCACAATCCTCTTAGCACGAACTTTCGCTCGTTGGAAGGCTATCATGTTTTCCTCTGTTGGACAACGACGGAATGTATTGAAGAGGTGTCTCCTTTCACGTAGTGCCAAGTCGCATTCCTCGTTCCACCAGGGAACGGGAACTCTACGGGGCTAAGTGGATGACAGCGGTATGCTGCTTTTAGCCGCGCTCGTGATGGAATCCGTGAAATGATTCACCTCCTCGTCTACGGTCAAGTTCGAACTATCCTCATGACAGAATGATTCCGCAAACTTGGTCCAATCTGCTTTCCGAAGAACCCACTGTGGCCAGCGGGATTCGGTAACAGTATTAAACAGAGGCTTTAAGAGGATTGGAAAGTGATCGCTACCGCAAAGGTCGTGATGCACATACCATTTGAAAAACGGAGCGATGGCTCCTGAGACGACGCTAAGATCTATGGCACTGAATGTACCCGTTGCTGCACAGAAGTGCGTGGGTCTGCCGTCGTTCAAAAAGCTCAAACTCAAATCGTTCAACATATTCTCCAGGTGACGTCCCCGTCGATCGTTCCGCACCGATCCCCAAAACACATTGTAGGCGTTAAAATCGCCTAGTAGTATGAAGGGTGGTGGGAGTTGATCAATGATGTTCACGACATCTCGGATGTCAGTTCGAAAACCAGGGGGAAGGTAGATAGAACAAATCGTCACCTGCAGGAAAAGTGCAACACGAACTGCTACGACCTGACACTCAGTGTCAATGTCTACAGGATCGTGGTACAATGTGTCTCTAACGAGAATTGCCACGCCGTCACATGCTTTTAACCCCGTAAGGAAATCCGTGCGAAACACGGAGTATCCTCTAGGAGAGAATGTGTCGGTATCCTTGAAATTTGTTTCCTGTAGACAGACACATGATGGTGCAAACTCGTACATTAATTTTCGTAGCTCTTCATAGCGCTGATATACACCGTTACAGTTCCACTGCATTAGTGGACCATTCATTTTTGTTTAGAGGAGTGACTCCGACACCTAATGATCTTTGGTTTACTCTAAGGTTGCGGGTCAACAGCCATTTTCTCGGCGAAGGTTTCACTTGTTTGTCCAGGTGCTTTCGTGGACACACTGGACTCACTTTTGGATGGTTTGGCTCTCACTGGTTTCCATTGAGAGCCAACAGTTCCCTTATCAGTCTCCGATACTGGAGAGGCTGATGAGGGTTTGGCAGAAGCGACTACACTCTGGTCGCTTCTTGTTTTTGGAGAAGTTTGTGGAGACTTCTCCTTAGGTGGTGGGCAGAACTAAGATGGTGTGCGTTCCCCTTTTGAATGGGGGGGTTTATTCAGACCCGCGTATCCCCGAGGAGAGAATGTGTCGGTTTCCTTGAAGTTTGTTTCCTGTAGACAAACACGCGAAGGAGCAAAATCTGACAATAAAAGTCGCAGTTCTTCGTATCGCTGATATACACCGTTACAGTTCCAATGGAGTAGTGGGCCGTTCATTTCTGTTTAGGGAAGTTACCCCGCAACCTAATGATCTTTGGTTTACCCTTAGGTTGCGGGTCTACAGCCATTTTCTCGGCTACACTTTCATTTGGTAGTCCAGGTGTTTTGATGGACACACTGGGCTCCTTTTTTGATTGCTTTGTTCTCACTGGTATCCAGTGAGAACCAACAGGTCCCTTATCAAACTCCTTTTCAGGAGTAACTGATGATGGCTTTGTAGAAGCGACCGTTCTCTGGTTGCTTCTCGTTTGTGGAGAACCCCGCAGGGGAAGTTCATTATGGCCATAACACCTGGCCATTTGTCGAGATTTCGGGCTTGATGATCCCGCGTACCCTCAATCACGCAAAGGAAGTTCATAATGGTCGCATCACCTGACCATATAGAGCTTTTGGGCCTGATGATCCCACGTACCCTGAATCACATATCATTTGGGAGGAGACAGTTCAGAGAAGCCGATTGTAGGAATAGGCTTATCTGTTGTCTCTTTTATCTCCCACTTAAATTCCTACCCACATGTTTGCCGTGCGTGGAGACCCGTAACGCCGGAGAACAGGATCCTGGTCGGTTGAGGGAGACTGCTGCCCGCGGACAGTACGATCCCAACACGCCTTCTTTGGCCTCGGATTTGGTGAAACGGGAGGCTGAGTCTGGTCAGCTCAGTCAATCGGCTGGTGTCACGGTTCATGAATAGAGTGGCTCCACTACTGGATCGTGAATGCCGGGGTAATGCCGTGCCACTAGACAAGTATTCGGGGGTCTGTGGTAGGGGATGCAGCTCGCAAGGTTCCAGAGTTGGGGACTACGGGTTCTCGAGCGGGTCGAGCAGCCCGTGACTACTTCCTCCGATGCTATATCATCCTGACATGTCTGGCGCAATGAGCCGGTTTGCGGCCAACGTCCCCTGTGTGGGGCTCCCTGGTGGGTGGGCATGGCAGGGCGATGAAACTAAGTATACGGGTATGACGTCTATGGCGTAACCGGAGGGATAAATTTTCTTTAAATTCCGCCAAAGTTGAGAGTAAACTCCGTAAAAAATCAAACAAGAGACCTCGTCGTGATGCTCAGTCATCCGATGAGGGACGTGTAAGGCTTTCTCCCAATAAGGTAGATAGTAGATCAGTTGAGTTTTGTGCGCCAGTGCCTCGTTTTCTTGTCGTGAAGGTGCAAGAAGAGGGTATATCTTTTAAGGAGATGTCCCCCTTCTTTGTTGCCCGAACGTTAAGGAATACGTGCCCAACTGGTGTTAAGTCAATACGCAAATTATCGGACGGTACGTTGTTAGTCGAAGCAGAGACTGAGTCTTCGTCGACGCTGCAGAAATGTTAGGTATTTGGTAAATACCGTATTTCTGTTCTGCCACACAAGGCTCTAAATACAACTCGAGGCGTCATAACACATCGCGATCTTGCTTACGTCACGGAGGAAGAGTTCGTGCAGGAAATGGCATCGCAAGGTATCATTGAATGCAGAAAACTCAAACCCCGAAATGGAAAGCCGTCGATCTCAATGGTGGTGTCCTTTGCCGGAACTAGGTGTCCAGCATCGGTAAGGGTGGGGTATAACGTTCGCAACGTTCGCCCCTACTATCCCAACCCGATGCGATGCTACAAGTGTCAGCGTTATGGGCACACCTCAAGTCGTTGTGGTAAGCAGACCATTTGTGCCAACTGCGGACAGGATCAACATGAAGTTGAAACCTGTCTAAACGCAGCACACTGCGTGAATTGCAAAGGTGCGCATGCATCCACCTCACGCCACTGCCCAACGTACTTGGAGGAAAAAGCCATTCAGATGATCAAGACGCAGGACAAGATACCATATTATGACGCCAAGAGGAAATATAAAGAAAGTGCACCTGTTACTTTCGCGAAATCCTTCGCGCAGGTAGCAGCAAAAAGAACAGCAAGCGTCCAGACTCAGACGGAGCCAGTGCCCCGTCCGACTTTAGCGACAAGTATAGTTGCGCCCAAACAATCCGGCAATGAAAAGGTGTTGGAATCGGTCCCTGAGACCAAAATTCAGACCCCACAACCCGGGGGGTCGGGTCTGAATAAACCCCCCCATTCAAAAGGGGAACGCACACCATCTTAGTTCTCCCCACCACCTAAGGAGAAGTCTCCACAAACTTCTCCAAAAACAAGAAGCGACCAGAGTGTAGTCGCTTCTGCCAAACCCTCATCAGCCACTCGATTTTAACGCCTACAATGTATGTTGGGGATCGGTGCGGAACGATCGACGGGGACGTCACCTGGAGACTATGTTGAACGATTTGAGTTTGAGCTTTTTGAACGACGGCAGACCCACGTACTTCTGTGCAGCAACGGGTACATTCAGTGCCATAGATCTTAGCGTCGTTTCAGGAGCCATCGCTCCGTTGTTCAAATGGGACGTGCATCACGACCTGTGCGGTAGTGATCACTTTCCAATCTTCTTAAGGCCTCTGTTCAATACTGTTACCGAATCCCGCTGGCCACAGTGGGTTCTTCGGAAAGCAGATTGGACCAAGTTCGCAGAATCATTCTCTCACGAGGATATTCCGAACTTGAGCGTAGACGAAGAGGTGAATCATTTCACGGATTCCATCACGAGCGCGGCTGAAAGCAGCATACCGCTGTCATCCACTCAGCCCCGTCGAGTTCCCGTCCCCTGGTGGAACGAGGAATGCGACTTGGCGCTACGTGAAAGGGGACACCTCTTCAATACATTCCGTCGTTGTCCAACAGAGACAAACATGATAGCCTTCCAACGAGCGAAAGCTCGTGCTAAGAGGATTGTGAAAGAAAGCAAGCGCGAATCATGGCGCAAATACGTATGCACCATTACAGTTGCCACTCCAGTGGCCAAAGTTTGGGAGAAGGTCCGGAAAATATCCGGTCTAAATACAGCTACAGCCATTGCTGGTCTATTGGTGAATGGTAACGTAGTTACCTCAGCAGTCGAAATTGCTAACACTTTGGCATCTAATTTTGCGTTCAATTCTAGCTCGTAATTCTAGTTTCTAACTCGTAAAGCAGGCCTCGAATCTATACCTCTAAATTTCTTTTCTAGGAATGACGAGGTATACAACCTGCTTTTCTCTCGTGAAGAGCTAGATAGCGCGATGTCAAAGTGTAAGGATTGCTCTCCTGGTCCAGATGCGATACATTATCGTATGATCCGAAATCTTCCGGAATCATCTAAGTCTAGGCTTTTGAATGTCTATAATAGGATATGGACTGAGGGCAAGTGCCCGACCAAGTGGAAGGAATCTCATATAATTCCTATCCCCAAAGTCGGGAAAGATAAACACTTGCCCTCTAGCTATAGACCCATATCACTGACCAGTAGTCATTGCAAGCTATTGGAGCGAATGATCAGCAAGCGTCTGATTTAGTTTTTAGAATCAAACGACTTGCTGGCCAACACACAGTGCGGCTTTCGCCGTCACCGCTCAACAGCAGATCATCTGGTCAGACTAGAAACAGCTATCAGGAATGCTTTCGTTGATAACAAACACCTGGTAGCTGTGTTTTTCGATATTGAGAAAGCCTATGTTACTGCATGGATATATGGTATTCTCCGTACTCTGCATTCCTGGGGTCTCCGGGGACGCTTGATGTTCTTTATAAATGACTTCATGTCGAACCGGCGTTTCAGGGTGCGGATTGGAAATACCCTGTCACAAATGTTCGCACTGGACAATGGGGTCCCACAGGGCTCCATACTGAGCGTTACGCTATTTTTGATTGCCATTAACGGTGCAGCTTCATGTATTCGATTACCTGTACAGAGTTCGATATTTGTCGACGACATTGGTATCTTTGTCGCCGGACAAAAGACTAGTACAATCGAACGTCAGCTTCGGTTGACTATCAATCGTCTCGATACATGGGCAACGAAAATGGCTTTAAATTCTCGACCAGCAAAACTGTATGTGTCCATTTTAGTAGGAAAAGGAGTGTATATCCCAATCCTACACTCACACTAAATGGAGCACAATTACCCTTTACCGATACTGCCAGATTTCTGGGTCTCGTGTTTGACACTCGTCTTACTTGGCGGGCACATTTTTTGTCCGTCAAGAAAAAATGCCAGAAGTCGCTCAATTTGTTGCTGGTCCTCAGTCATAAGACATGGGGTGCAGACCGCACTGTCATGTTGCGTTTATATCGTTCTGTAGTGCGCTCTAAGCTGGACTATGGATGTCTAGTTTATGGGTCAGCTAAACACCAAGAGATAAGAATTCTTGACACTGTACATCACACTGGGGTTAGATTGGCCACAGGTGCATTTCGCACCAGTCGCGTCCACTTGTGAATCTCACATTAACTAGGTTTGATAAAGATACTACGTTGCCTTTTGAATACCAACATGAGTTACAACCAGTTAGGAACCAGGGTTGGGTGTGCGTTCGTTGTTTTGAATCCACGCCAACAGTTTCAGTACCGTCTGCACTCCATAACGAGTGTGTACACTGCTGAGCTGTACGCTATTTTCAAGGCCCTGTGTTTTGTTTCGTCAGAGCAAAATCGGTCAAGTGTTATCTTGACGGACTCGCTGAGCGCTCTGAACAGTATCCAAGATCCAGATCCAATGCATCGTCTTGTACTAAAGATCCGGTTGCTACTCCACAATCTGAATGCTCAGAATGTGAGCGTAGAGCAGTTTTGGATACCGGGACATGTTGGTATTAAAGGCAACGAAGCGGCAGATGCAGCTGCAATAGCTGCCTCTCACAGACCTATGATTGATGTGAAATTCATTTTTCCAGATGACGCAAAGAGTCATCTGAAACATCTGGTTTTAGACATGTGGCAACATGAGTGGAGCCGCACACAGAACGTTAAGTGACTACAGATTAAGGGAGACGTTAAACCATGGGGTTCTTCCTGCAGGATTAACCGCAGGGAGGAAACCGCCATCACACGCCTCCGTATAGGTCACTGTTGGTGGACCCATGGACACCTCCTTCGAGGTGAAGAGTCCCCTATCTGTGAGACGTGTAACACAGATTTGTCTGTGTTACACTTTTTAACTGAGTGTATGCAGTTCGAGGATGTCAGGGAGAGGTTAGGACTGTGCTATGACCTGTCAGTTGCTTTAGGTGACGACAGGGTACTCATGGACAGGCTGATACTCTTCCTGAGAGAATCGAACTTATTGTTTTATGTGTGAAGTCTTGCACCTTATTTTAATGTGTTTCGAGTTATTGACTGTGATATTCGATGGTAATTGGCCCCTTTTACAGCCTTTTACCATCACCCTGTACGCAGGATCATCAGGCCCGAAAGCTCGACAAATGGCCAGGTGTTATGGCCATTACGAACTTCCCCTGCGGGGAGACGGCATAAGGGCTAAAGGAAGGCAACGAGTCCGATGGGAAGACTAACTTAAAGAGATCGCACTTCTATGGAGGAGGGATTGCAAAGATCGGTCAACATGGAAAATTTTGGGGGAGGCCCATGCTCAGAAATGGGTACCGTGAGACGTAATTATCTATGTATTTATGTTTATTGTATAATTGTTATTATAGGTATAATTCTTAAGAATAATTCAAATTATAATTCAAATGTATATACTTTATACTAATAAAGGGCTATTATTATTATTACTAATATATGAAGTTATAACACAATCCTCTACTTTTATTTCGGATGAAAATTCACAATCGAAAATGTTTAAATGAAAAAATATATGTTGCGGAAAAAGTGTGACAAACGTAGGATGTTTGAGAACTACAAATGGAGTTCTTTTCTCCTTTTTTACACAGTTTTAAAATGTTTTATTTTTACTAATTATTTTATTTTTTATTTGTTTTAGATATGTGGAGCTTTCCACATTTGTTTTAATAACCCATGCTTGTTGAAGAAACCGTCCCTTTAATATCGAAGGAAGAAGCAGAAAATTTACCTATCTTGGTAAGAACTGCCTATGGTGTTGGCCATGTGTTCAACGACTTATGTGCAGCGATTTGGTTTTCGTATACGCTCTTCTATATGCAGATTATCATAGAGTTGCCAGCCAAAACTGCAGGACTTTTACTGATGATCGGTAAGTTGTTTTGATACAACAAATATTTTAATTATTTCAAAAATAGAACGCATTTTTTTTTTTTTTCGAAATAAAAATAACAGCATGCGTGTGCTATGTTGAGTATTTTCCAACGAGTTAACAGGGAGGGAAGGTTAGCTCTACTGATAGGCGAAGTAATTGTCGTCGATTGTGGCGGGAGAAACGAACTGGTCACCATCTGGCAGTCCTAAAATATTAGAGATTTAAATGAAAAATATTAGTAAAATTGAGTAAAATAAAAGTTTGACACTACATAAAATAAAATATGCGTAAAATATGAAACTATTAAGTCAATATATGCAATATTAATATAAGACTGTTTGTGGAATTGATAAATATAACCACAATTAAGAAAGTTGTAAATTCTGGTTCATTTATCTGAAATTATTGTAGCAAGCGGTAATCTAAAATAACGATATTCACTGATAAGCTGCCATCACTGGCTGTAAACTAAAAAGTTGAATTATGCAAACTAAAACCAGAAAAGCTATATTGAGACTAGGTTATTACCCGTTCACAATGACGGATTTATAATATAAAAATTTCAATTGTTTTTATTTGTATTTGGTTTTATTTTTTAACGTATCTTAACTTCATCGCCGGTCAGCGTATCACGGGACAGGATATCATCCGATAGCCAATCACGGGAGAGGGTGTCACCTGTCAGCCAATCAAGAGACAGGGTGCCCTCAGTTAGCCAATCATGAGAACCTTTGGAAAAATTGACGTCATAATGTTACCAACACTACATAGACACATTTGCTTATTATATAGTTAGATTATTTATTCATGAACTTTTTAAGATGGGAAAACGATTCATTTTTACTCATTACATTACATTTATATTGTTAAAACTAAAAATAATTTGAGATGTTAATTTATGCCTACGATACCCTAGACATTTATGTACGCAATTATATTCGTAGATTCTTAGAGAATAAATTTGCAAAATATTGTTCATATTGGTGAATGGATATAAGAGTGTCTTAAGTTTCTTTTTTATGTCTATGAAATCCTAGATATTTCTATACAAAATTATATTCGTAGATTCTTAGAGAATAAATCTGCAAAATATTGATCATATCGGTTAAAGGATATAGACGTGTCTAAAGTTTCTTCTTTATGTCTACGAAACCCTAAACATTTCTATATATAGTTATATTTGTAGGTTCTTAGAGAATAAATCTGCAAAATATTGTTCATATCGATTAAAGAATATAGCCGTGTCTAGACACGCCTTAAAGAGAAACATAAAAGAGAAACTATAGAGTTCCTCTTTTATGTCTACGAAGCCCTAAACATTTCTATATGTAATTTTATCCGCAGTTTCTTAGAGAATAAATCTGCAAAATATTTTTCATATCGATCATAGGATATAGGAGTATCTAGAGTTTCTTGTTGATGCCTACGAAACACTAGACATTTCTGTAAATAATTATATTTGTAGATTCTTAGAAAATAAATCTGCAAAATATTGTTCATATCTAGAGTTTCTTGTTTATGCCTACGAAATCCTAGACATTTCTATAAGTTATTTTATCCGCAGATTCTTGAGAAATAAATCTGTAAAATATTTTTCATATCGATCATAAGATATAGGAGTGTCTAGAATTTCTGGTTTATGCCTACGAAACCCTAGACATTTCTATATGTTATTTTATCCGCAGATTCTTAGAAAATAAATCTACAAAATATTTTACATATCGATCATAGTACATAGGAGTGTCTAGAGTTTCTTGTTTATTCTTACGAAACCCTAGACATTTCTATATGTTATTTTATTCGCAGTTTCTTAGAGAATAAATCTACAATATATTGTTTATATCGATCAAAACATATAAGAGTATCTATAGGTTCTTGTTTATGCCTACGAGATCCTACACATTTCTATATGTAATTATATTAGTAGATTCTTAGAGAATAAATCTGCAAAATACTTGTCAATCAATAGACCTCAAGAGTCCCCAGTTAACTAATCACGAGAACCGTAGGAAAAATTGACGTCACAATGTTACCCAGATTTCATACATACATTTGCTAATTATATATGTACGATTTCTATTGCTACAAAGTATTTGGGGATTTCGAGAAGTAATAAAATTACAACAGCTTAAAATAAAACTATATGAATAAAAATAAAAATAACGAAAGTAGAAAATAAAAATTATACGTACAAATATAATTTTTTTAAAACTTAATCTTAATTGTTCAAGTAGAACGACTTTGTTGGATCTTTACAGTAACCTTTTGTAGCAATCGTAACTAGTAACTTGCCACAAATACACTGGCACTTAGATTTGATTGATGGCAAATGTCTAAGAACTTAAAGCTAGCTCAACCCTCGCAGTGGGTCTATATTAGAGCAAAATCTATAATCCTCCAGGAGGGTTTTTGATCCTGTTGTTACTTACTTTCTAAGAACTCGACTTAGAAAGTTAGCGTGACTAAATGTTCGCGCAACAAAATGTTACTTTATTTTAAGTTATAAAGGGACATTTTGTTACGCCTTTTAAGAATTTCTTACTATACCGTTACTGAAATACTTCCAAGAAAGTGTATGTTGAACCATTTTGTTTAAGTACCACTGGATGCATTCCAGGACGCATTTGATTTTAGTGTTAAAACAGTCAGTTGCACAGTGGCATTATATGTAGTGTGCATGAATTCTTAAAAGCGTTAAATAAATCATAATAAATACAAACTATGTTAAATATATGAATATTAATTTATGTTCAGTATTATAATTTGTTGTGACTAATAATAAAATGTGGATTTGTATGTTTGTATCTTTGAAATCATAATAAACCCAACATATTTTTGGTGCCGAAACCACGGACATTTAGATGTCAACAAACAACACGAAGTCAACAAACAACACGAAATCAACAAACAACTCGAAATCAACAAACCATCAAGATACAATCATCAGGATTACAACAAAATCACAACAAATCTAGAACAGTAAAGGTAAGTGAGTCTCAAATCATTTTCCTGCTTAACTTTATTCTTCCCACGCAAATATCCTTAACAATATGGCAACAAAAACAACTCTAAAATCGTTAAAAAATACTCGCAAAAATATAAAATCACAAATCACCAGATTCAAGAGGTATTTAGAAGAATTTGACCTTGAAAATAAGGAATGTACAATTTCAAAATTGCAAGTAAGACTCGATAAAATAGAATCATGTTGGGTCGAGTTTCACGAAACGCAAAACAAAATAGAAGAATTATGCATAGACAGGATAGAAAACGGCGATGATTCGGAGGAAAAGCATAGTGAAATACAACTATTACAACATTAATACAACTATTTTGAAGTAGTAGGAATGGCGCGTTAAATCATTGCTGGTTGCGTTACTGCCGAGAGCGCGGCAAATGCAAGGACACATATGCAAGATAACAAAACACTGACCAGTGAAACTCAAAATGTTCAACAAATTAAATATCCAAGAATTAATTTACCTATTTTTCACGGGTCATATGACGAATGGTTAAACTTTTACGATACGTTTGCATCATTAATACATAATAATCAGTCTTTATCGGATATTGAAAAATTTCATTACTTAAAATCGTGTTTGCGCAACGAAGCGGCTCAAGTCATCAAATCTTTAGAAGTATCATCGGTAAATTACGCTATCGCATGGAATTTATTAAAAGATAGATTTCAAAATAAACGTCTTATTATTAATAACCATGTCAAGAGTTTACACGACATTCCCGCGTTAACAAAGGAGTCGGCAACTGCAATACGCCAACTTCTGGACAACACCGTCACGCACTTACGAGCTCTTGAATCGCTTGAACAGCCCACCAACCATTGGGATACTTTAATAATTTATTTAGTAGTTACCAAATTAGATTCGACAACTAGACGTAGTTGGGAGATATCCATTCAAAAAGATCAAATTCCCAATTTGCAAGATTTGATTAATTTTTTAGCAAATCGTGCTCAAACTCTCGAATCCATTTATGGATGCCAGTCAAACGCAAAGCAACACAAGGAGCAAGCGAATAAGGCGCGCAAGCAGTCGTCTTATGTCGCGAACTACAAGCCAAAATGTCCACAATGCAAAGATGAACATTTTATATACCAGTGCCAACAGTTCATAAAACTGTCAGTACCGGAAAGAATCAAAGAGGTCAAACGAATGAAACTTTGCTTCAATTGCCTTAGAAGCAATCATATGGTTGAAGATTGTAGATCCAGCAAATGCAAACAATGCGATGAGCACCACAACACGTTATTGCATTCGTCAATCACCAAACCGAACGCAGCGGTTTCCTCGATAGCCAGTAGCGCATGTCAACAATCAACGAAACAAATATTGTTATCTACAGCAATAATTTATATCCAAGACAAGAATGGTAAGCAACATAATTGCCGTGCATTACTGGACTCGGGCTCACATATAAACTTCATCACGAACGATCTGTGCAATCGACTGAAATTAAACAAAAGCAGCATAACTCAAACGATTACAGGTATCAATCAGCAACCTATCAAGGTAGGACAACGAACAAGTACTACTATCAAATCGCGATTCAACTCATTCAAAGCGAAGCTTGATTTTTTTGTACTCCAAAGGATAACGGAAAATCTACCTCCACGAGATATCGAGACAAGCAGTTGGAAAATACCAGGTACGGTCAAATTAGCAGATCCAGAATATAACAAATCAACCCCAATAGATGTCCTAATAGGAGCAGAACTATTTTGGAGTTTATTCTGCATTGGTCAAATATCTTTGGGACGTGATATGCCAATCATACAGAAGACAAAGCTTGGTTGGATCCTTGCTGGACCAATTGCATCATCAATTCAGAATAACCTAACTTGTAACCTAAGCCTACAAGGATTAAACGCCAAAATCGAAAGGTTTTGGGAGCTAGAAAATCAAATAACTCACGATTCAAACGTCATGCTTTCTCCAGAAGAGCAACTGTGTGAAAAACATTTTGTTGAGAACACAAGCCGAAGCAACGACGGAAGGTTTACAGTCAAACTACCTCTCAAGGTGAACAGAGAAGCATTGGGAGATTCCAAGGACACGGCTCTGCGAAGATTCGAACATTTGGAAGGAAACTAAGTAAAACACCTGAAATGAAACGTCAATACCACGAGTTTATTCGCGAGTACATCACTCTTGGTCACATGAGAGAGACAACCGAAAATGACAACGTGCAAGGTGTGAATTATTATCTACCACATCATGCCGTAATCAAGGCTGATAGCGCCACGACCAAGTTGCGAGTCGTTTTCGACGCTTCATCCAAATCAGACAGCGGTCTTTCTCTCAACGATATAATGATGGTTGGAGCAACGGTACAACCTGATTTGTTCACTTTTCTCACACGCTTCAGAATGTATCAAATAGCGTTAGTTGCAGATATCGAGAAGATGTATCGCATGGTGAAAGTACATGATGAAGACACAAACCTTCAAAGAATTTTATGGAGATATGCACCGAACGAACCCATACAGTCATATAATTTATTGACGGTGACATACGGCACAGCGGCAGCATAATTCCTGTCCACACGCAGTCTTTTAAAAATCGCGGATGAAATCTCATCACAGAAGCCCGAATTAAGCAAAATCATTCGAGAATCATTTTATGTTGATGATCTTTTGACAGGTTTTAGCTCGACAGCTGAAGCTCTTGAAGTTCAGAAAGAATTAAAGAATACCCTACAATCCTACGGCTTTAATCTTAGGAAATGGTGTTCCAATAGCATTGAATTAACCAAATCCTTATCTTTAACTAACGACGAACATCAAATCATCAATTTAGACAAACAAGAGGCGGTAAAAACCTTAGGACTTGTATGGAATCCCACACAAGATTATTTTCAATACACAGTTAAAGACAACACCAGAAAAATCACGAAAAGATCCATACTTTCCAACATTGCAAGCATCTTCGATCCATTAGGTTTACTCGAGCCAATCACGATTGTGGCAAAGATCATATTGCAGCAAATCTGACGTGAAGGATTAGACTGGGACGAAGTATTACCCATGAATCTTCACACAATGTGGGAAAAGTATAAACGTGGGTTACATTCAATAAATGAATTAAGAATCAACAGATGCGTCATCACGACACCTAGCGTGAACAATTATGAAATTCACGGTTTTTCAGACTCTTCCGAACGAGCATACGGAGCGTGCATTTACATAAAATCAAAGAACGCTGTAAAATTATTGTGTTCCAAATCTCGAGTGGCCCCACTAAAACAAATATCAATTCCTAGATTGGAATTATGTGCCGCACATTTGCTTGCCCAACTATATACTAAGGTATCGAAGGTTCTACAAATTAATCATACCCCTTATCTATGGACAGACTCGATGATAGTTTTGGCCTGGCTAAAAGGCTCACCAAGTCAATGGCAAACTTTCGTTGGAAACAGGGTTGGACAGGTACAAGAGCTAACCAATGTGAATGATTGGAGACACATCAGATCACAAGAAAATCCTGCTGACATGCTGTCACGAGGAATAGCACCCCAACAGATTCGTGATGCAAATTTATGGTGGCATGGTCCACAATGGCTTCAGAACGACCCCGAAACATGGCCAATTCATGAAAACACACCGGCAGAAATTCCTGAACGAAGAAGAATCTCAATACCAGTCTTAGTTGCAACGTCTGAGGATTCAATATTCAATAGATATTCATCACTTTCGAAATTACAAAGAGTGAAGGCATACATCCTTCATTTCATACACAACTGCAGAAAACCACCGCAAGAGCGAGAAACTGGATTTCTGACAGTCAATGAACTAAAAGACTCTCTGAACGTATTGGTGAAGATGGCACAACGAGAATCATTTCCTTTAGAGTATGAACAGTTAACATCTAAGATGGCTCTAAAAAACGGAAGCAAATTGATACAACTTCATCCATTTATAGCAGATGATGGTATAATCCGACTAGGAGGAAGACTTAAGCACGCAAACATTAACTATGATAAGAAATATCCAGCAATTCTCGAAGCAAAACACCCCCTGACCAAATTATTGATAGCAAATGAACATTTACGATTAATGCATGCAGGATGCCAAGCTACTCTAGCATCTTTGCGCACAAGATACTGGCCGTTATCCGGTAAGTACGCTGTTAAAAACATCATCAAGAACTGCATTATATGTTTCCGAGCAAAACCCACTCAAATCGAATACATAATGGGTAACCTACCCGAGCAACGAATCACACCAACGCGACCATTTCTTTCATGTGGAACTGACTACGCTGGTCCCTTTTACATAAAGGAAGGGAATTATCGCAGCAAAAAACTCGTCAAAACGTATTTATGTCTATTTGTTTGCCTGTCAACAAAGGCTATTCATCTAGAATTATCAAAGGATCTCAGCACAGAGGCTTTCTTTAATTGCCTAAGACGCTTTATAAGTCGTCGAGGAAGGTGCCAAACAATCTTTTCTGATAACGGCACAAATTTCGTAGGTGCTAGAAATCAACTGAAAGAGTTAGGCGAGTTATTAAGCAACAATGAAGAAAAAATATCAAATGAACTCGGCAAACAACTCATCGAATGGCACATGATCCCACCAAGGTCTCCACATTTCGGTGGACTATGGGAAGCGGCTGTAAAATCGGCCAAACATAATTTAACAAGAGTTGTGGGTACGGCGAATCTTACTTATGAAGAATTAAATACGGTTATAATTCAAATCGAAAGTTGCCTAAATTCACGCCCTATCTCACCATTATCCTCTGATCCAAGCGACCTTACTCCACTTACTCCCGCTCATTTCCTTTTAGGAGACTCACTACAAAGCCTATCACACGTCGATTATCCAAACGAACACTTAAAGCTTCTGTCACGTTATCAAAGACAGCAGCAAATGGTAAAGCATTTTTGGGATCGTTGGCACAAGGATTACCTTCAGCAACTACAACAACGCCCCAAATGGACGCGTCACCAGCTCAACTCAATTGAAGAAGGTGCGCTCGTAGTTCTGCGAGAAGACAACACGCCTCCTCTCAGATGGCAGCTCGGCCGCATCACCAAGGTGCATCCTGGCAGCGATAACATCACGCGAGTGGTAACTGTGAAAGTGCGTGAAAGTGAGATCAAAAGGCCTGTTAGAAAAGTTTGTGTTCTACCGCTTGAACAATAAATGTTTTTTTTTTTCGAAAGCACGTGCTTCCAAGGCGGGCGGCATATGTTAAACCATTTTGTTTAAGTACCACTGGATGCATTCCAGGACGCATTTGATTTTAGTGTAAAAACAGTCAGTTGCACAGTGGCATTATATGGAGTGTGCATGAATTCTTAAAAGCGTTAAATAAATCATAATAAATACAAACTATGTTAAATATATGAATATTAATTTATGTTCAGTATTATAATTTGTTGTGACTAATAATAAAATGTGGATTTGTATGTTTGTATCTTTGAAATCATAATAAACCCAACAGTGTATTTAGGCCCGATTTCTCAATATTGGTTTAATCTTACTGTTAGATAATATATACCTTCAAGTTAAATTTATCATTATACCCAAGAACCTTTCTGAATATAAATAAGTCTATTGGTTCCGTAATCTTTAGATTATTCTTGGAGCATGCGCATATTACCTAAACGTATGTCTTGACTTGTTTATTTTTGTTGACAGCTGATCGAAAGTTCAGAAATTTTAACTCTGAGCGCTGACCGCTCCGTCGGACATGCGCATTTCGCGGCCATGTACGTCAAATTTGTAAACAACTTAACTTATATCCACCTTATTCATAGACCATCATAGGTCATCGTGCAATAATGTTTGTAATTTTTAAATTAGCATCTGATATGGTTTGCACATTAATTGAGAAAAATCCTTTTCTATTGCGGAACAGTTCAGGCTCGGCTCCTCCTGGAGACTGAATTTTTATATGAGTACAATTAATTGCACTGATGCACAGAGGAAATTTTGCAATATTGTAAAAGTCATCTTTTGTTTTTGTCTTTTCTTCATTGGTGCTGGGAAATTTTATAAATTGTGCTCGAAGGGGTGCTGAAACTTGAGTTAAATTTTTTATAATTTTGTTGCTGGTTGAATTATGAATTCCACAAAAATCACTTGCATTAATAATAAAAATTCTCCAACATAAAATCTTAAACTTGTTAACAAATTTAGTTGTAGGAGAAACTGAGTGATTCTTTTCTGTGATATTTCGGAATCTTTCTTCAATTAAATTTTATATAATATTTACAACAATTTTGTTAAATCTGAAGCGTTTAAAAAAATCAACATCATTCCAATAATTGATTTGATTAATTCTTTCTCGATATTGCCTTGCGCCTCGAACAATTGCGATCCTTTGCACAATTTCAATTTCCTGTTCTTCTTCTAATATTTCATTAATCTCATTCATATCTTCTATTTCTTCCATAATGTATTTGTATTGGTATCTACAGGAAAATTTAGGTTTGAGTAGTAAAAATTGTTGTTCCAAGATTTACTTACCGATTTTTCACAAAATACCGTTATTTTATTATTAATACGGAACCAGATTACCTTTAAGACTAATGCGTTATACAGATTCTATTTATTTTAAACTGAGCTAGTAATATAACCGGGACATAAACGGTACCTGTGGCGACGGTTAAGTTTATCTTAAGATTACCAGAGGTTCAGCTCTAACTGGAGATTGAGAAATACAATCATGTGATAATCTTTAGTTTAATCTTTATTTGTAGTTTAAACTGATATTGAGAAATTGGTCCTTAGAGTATTAAAAAAAAAAAATGTTTAGAAATGTAAAAGTGTCATCTCTAAACGTAACATGAAAACTGAATTATATATTTTGAAAAAGGGTTTCTAAAATTTAAGTTTGTATTGTCGACAATAATAAATTTGACGTCTATTTGTTACGCTGACAGTATTCTAATGGCGTCTATATGCTTTTACAATTCTTCTCCCCTTAAAGTCAAGTTATACGCAGTACTCCACAAGTATAACTTGGCTCCAAAAGGCAAGTATGACAGACTAACAGCGATAGGATATGTTGAAGATAACTGGATATCACAGGGGTGGCTTTTTTTTGTCGATAGGTCTAACGTCAATTGGTTTTGATGCTGATGTTTTGCTTTTGACTGCCGGACTTGTCGATAGTGCGACAACTTCCTTTCTCTGATGCAGGGCCGGCGCTAGGATTCGCGAGGCCATGTGCGAGAAGAGCCGCGGGGCCTGCTGTTCAGATCCAAGCGAGGAGCAAAAAAAAAAGGTACTCATCTCCATGCGCGGGGCCTGTTGTTGAACCGCGGGGCCTGCTGTTGACCGCGGGGCCATGTGCGGCTGCACATGCTGCACATGCCTCGCGTCGGCCCTGCTCTGATGGTACATGTCTTGCTGGCGCCCAGTTTCCAGTGGAGTTATCTCGGCATCCTGGCCAATGAACTTTTTCATATGGTTGCCTGCCCCCTTGGTAATCAGCCTTTAGATAGTTTGCATGCCGTTTGCACGTCGTAACTCAGGAATAAATCTGTAACAACAGAATAAAAAAAATGCAGCAGTATATGGTTCGTCTTCATTTTTATATCTAGTCTAATTTACAATAGGGCTAGCATTTAAAAACACTAATTGAAAAAGTCATTACACATCTTAGAGGGAATTATTCTTAACTATCTATTGAAACATCTAGGTTTTGGATGAAATGGCGCACATAAACTATAAATAAACACGGTGTTCAATCGTAACCTTACAAAATTTTGCTCGTAACGTCATTCAAAACATAGGTTGGCTACTTATGGACAGAAGTGCCAACCTTCTGAGTCGGTGCAAATCTAGAACTTGGCATCCGAATTAAAAATTATTACTTATTAGGCCTCTAGGATTACATAAAAAAATTGTTTTGAAAAACAATTAACCTCGTGTAATTAAAATATTAGCCTTTTCCCTTTACATGTTTAATCTGATTATAAATTGTAACTTCCGGATTTGGTAAACAGATTTTTGGTCGATGTTCTATAGGCACAGTTAACATCAGAGTTTCAACTTTTGCTCTAGTTCTGAATTGTTTTCTACTTTTACACAAGTGTCTTAAGTATAACCATATTACAAAAAGCATGGCTAATACAACAAATAGATCTAATCCTCAAATCCCATAATTAACAAAAAAATTTACGTAGCCATTTTAGCATACTAATAACTTGGAAGTATCAATTTAAAAATAAAATTTTCCATCTTCTGACATAGCTAGAAATTGGTTTTCAGGTTCAATATATAATTTTGCGGTTACGGTCTCCGAATAAGTTAGAGGCAAGGCCCTGTAGACTTTGAAATATCTACCGAGGGCCTTAAGAAGAATCTCTAAAAAAATTCTAACTATATAATTGAAATACATTGCTTGGACAGTAGCTTTGTCAATATATATATATAAATTCCTATCCCCAAAGTCGGGAAAGATAAACACTTGCCCTCTAGCTATAGACCTATATCGCTGACCAGTTGTCTCTGCAAGCTCATGGAGCGAATGATCAGCAAGCGTCTGATTTGGTTTCTAGAATCAAACGACTTGCTGGCCAACACACAGTGCGGTTTTCGCCGTCACCGCTCAACAGCAGATCATCTGGTTAGACTAGAGACAGCTATCAGGAATGCTTTCGTTGAAAACAAACACCTGGTAGCTGTGTTTTTCGATATTGAGAAAGCCTATGACACTGCATGGATTTATGGGATTCTCCGTACTCTGCATTCCTGGGGTCTCCGGGGACGCTTGATGTTCTTTATAATAGACTTCATGTCGAACCGGCGCTTCAGGGTGCGGATCGGAAATACACTGTCACAAATGTTCGCACTGGACAATGGGGTCCCACAGGGCTCCATACTGAGCGTTACGCTATTTTTAATTGCCATTAACGGTGCAGCTTCATGTATTCGATTACCTGTACAGAGTTCGATATTTGTCGACGACATTGGTATCTTCGTCGCCGGACAAAAGACTAGTACAATCGAACGTCAGCTTCAGCTAACCATCAATCGTCTCGATACATGGGCAACCGAAAATGGCTTTAAATTCTCGACCAGCAAAACTGTATGTGTCCATTTTAGTAGGAAAAGGGGTGTACATCCCAATCCTACACTCACACTAAATGGAGCACAGTTACCATTACCGATACTGCCAGATTTCTGGGTCTAGTGTTTGACACTCGTCTTACTTGGTGGGGACATTTTTTGTCCGTCAAGAAAAAATGCCAAAAGTCGCTCAATTTGTTGCGGGTCCTCAGTCACAAGACATGGGGTGCAGACCGCACTATCATGTTGCGTTTATATCGTTCTCTAGTGCGCTCTAAGCTGGACTATGGATGTGTAGCTTATGGGTCAGCTAAACACCAAGAGATTAGAATTCTTGACACTGTACATCACACTGGGGTTAGATTGGCCACAGGTGCATTTCGCACCAGCCCAATACCAAGCCTGCTGTGTGAAGCAGGTGAACCGTCACTGTACAATCGTCGTAAAATTCTATCCTTGCGGTATATGGCTGCACTCAGTGCCAAGCCAGATCATCCCGCGTATGACCCTATTCTACAAAATAGGCGTACAGAGATTTATGACAGAAAACCAAGAGCCAATAGGCCTTTTGGTCTGAGGACTTTCGACATTTTGGGCGATATTGATTTTAATATGCCTGAAATGGCTAGTTTCGTTTTGTGTGCTGTTCCACCCTGGATGCTGCCGCGTCCGCTTGCGAATCTCACATTAACTAGGTTTGATAAAGATACTACGTTGCCTATCGAATACCAACATGAGTTACAAAGAACACTGGTCCCTAGGTTCGAGGATACTGTCATTTTTACTGACGGATCAAAATCCGGAACCAGGGTTGGGTGTGCGTTCGTTGTTTTGAATCCACGCCAACAGTGTCAGTACCGTCTGCACTCCATAACGAGT
This sequence comes from Liopterus haemorrhoidalis, assembly GCA_963971575.1. Taxonomy (NCBI): domain Eukaryota; kingdom Metazoa; phylum Arthropoda; class Insecta; order Coleoptera; family Dytiscidae; genus Liopterus; species Liopterus haemorrhoidalis. The sequence continues at coordinate 25,746,570 of OZ020614.1, read as the reverse complement.
GTGTACACTGCTGAGCTGTACGCTATTTTCAAGGCCCTGTGTTTTGTTTCGTCAGAGCAAAGTCGGTCAAGTGTTATCTTGACGGACTCGCTGAGCGCTCTGAACAGTATTCAAGATCCACATCCAGTGCATCCTTTTGTACTAAAAATCCGGTTGCTACTCCACAATCTGAATGCTCAGAATGTGAAAGTAGAGCTATTTTGGATACCGGGACATGTTGGTATTAAAGGCAATGAAGCGGCTGATGTCGCTGCAAAAGCCGCCTCCTATAGACCTATGATTGATGTGAGTTTCACATTCCCAGATGACGCAAAGAGTCATCTGAAACATCTGGTTCTAGCTAGGTGGCAGCATGAGTGGAGCAGCATACAGCACGTTAAGTTGAGACAGATTAAGGGAGACGTTAAACCATGGGGTTCTTCCTGCAGGATTAACCGCAGGGAGGAAACCGCCATCACACGCCTTCGTATAGGTCACTGTTGGTGGACCCATGGACACCTCCTTCGAGGTGAAGAGTCCCCTATCTGTGAGACGTGTAACACAGATTTGTCTGTGTCACACATTTTAAATGAATGTGTACAGTTCGAGGATGTCAGGGAGAGGTTAGGCCTGTGCTATGACCTGTCAGTTGCCTTAGGTGACGACAGAGTACTCATGGACAGGCTGATACTCTTCCTCAGAGAATCGAACTTACTGTTTTATGTGTGAAGTCTTGCACCTTATTTTAACGTGTTCTATTTTTAAACTGTGATATTCGATGGTAATTGGCCCCTTTACAGCCTCTTATCATCACCTTGAGTCTGTTCAAATTTTCGAACAGACCATTTTATCTTATTTATTTGTGTTTGTTTGTGCAAGATTTCTTTTATTGAGTATGTGTTATTTTATTGGTTTTATCTATTTATTGAATGTTTAATTTATTGTTTTTAATATGTAGTGTAGTCATTTAAATGGGCTGCGTTAGGCGCAAATAGCTTTTGTTGCTGTGCGCCAAAAATTTTAACTAACTAACTAACTCAATATATATATATATATATATATATATATATATATATATATATATATATATTATAAACTACTAACTAACTAACCTATATATATATATATATATATAGGTTTATCAACTTGTCAAACACTGAAATTCCGTCTGATGTTTCCAGTTTTCTAAAACTAGGTAGTAAATTTTCGTTTCTTTAAAGGCACCCATGGATCTGAGGAAAATAGATTTCATGCCATTACTAGACGATTTCGCGTTGGTAGAAAATTTCTAAAAAATAACAATCATTTAATTCTTTTGAAAGCCGATAAAGGCAATGTTTCAGTTATCATGGATAAATCTGACTATAAACTAAAAATCATTTTAAATGATATAAACACATATGAAGTCTTAGATTCTGATCCGACCTCTTCCTTCCAGAACCAGAATAACAGGTTAGTTTCCACTCTAAAAAGAAAAAATATATTTCTAATGGGACATCCAGAAGTCTTAATGAACACAACGCCCTAATTCCAAGGGTCTTTGCTAATATTAAGATACACAAGGAGGATCTTACCCTAAGACACGTCATTGATGCCTCAGATGGTCCATTTAAAAAATTAACTCTCTTCATTACCAATATTCTGAAAAAATCCTATAATAGTAACAACAAATACTATGTTAACAGTTCTTTTGATCTTATCGATGAGCTTAAGGGCACAAAAATCCCTTCTGAATACTCTTTGATCAGTCTTGATGTTGTTTCACTTTTCCCTAGCATTACTTGGGATTTAGTATTAAAATAAATAAATTTAAGATGGAAATATATCTCCAAAAATATACCTATTTCGAAAAAAAATTTCTTAGATATTTTACATAAAATTTACCACTCTTCATATTTTGCCTTTGAAAACAAGATCTACTTACAAAAGATAGGTTGCCTTATGGGTTCTAGTATCTCCGCTATCCTAGCACAAATTACAATGGATACTTTACTGGAGGGTCATTCCATGTCAAGTGGTCTAGGGCTCCCCGCGCGACCATTTCAGGTTTAGCTGAAATGTTGTGTGGAGGACTCCCTATGTCCCAAACAAACTTTGGTAAAATTTTAGGTTCGCCGGCGGAATATTTGTGGAGCTATAGCCCTTTGTTTGACCCCATACTGGAACCCGCGACAGTACGCCAGCGAGATTTCAACAACTTTGAGTCCCAATATCTCATTCACAAGCTTTTCAAAATGCACGAAATTTTGCCAACTTGTACAACTTTATGGGCTTTATTCAATGATATTAATTAAACTTTTTATATGTTGCACCCAAAAACTGTAATGTGGTTCAAATTTGGCCAAAAATTTTACGGTTCAGAAAAAATGTAAAGTTTAGTTTTCTACATCTATGGCTGTAGTTAAGCTACAGTCGTGATACTTTGCACATAGTGTCTCTGTACAACTCTCTTTTCAAATGTTTGGTTTTAACTTTCTAGCTACTCTTGTTAGCTTACAATCTTAGTGTTAAGTCTGTGATTTGTGTAAAGTAGCCGAAAATAGGGTATTTTCAAACCGATTTTGCAAAAAAGAGTCCTGGCCATTTGTCGAGCTTTCGGGCCTGATGATCCCGCGTACCCTCAATCACGCAAGGGAAGTTCATAATGGTCGCATCACCTGACCATATGAGCTTTTGGGCCTGATGATCCCACGTACCCTGAATCACATATCATTTGGGAGGAGAGAGTTCAGAGAAGCCGATTGTGGGAATAGGCTTATCTGTTGTCTCTTTGATCTCCCACTTAAATTCCTACCCACGTGTTTGCCGTGCGTGGAGACCCGTAACGCCGGAAAGAGGGTCCTGGTCGGTTGAGGGAGACTGCTGCCCGCGGACAGTACGATCCCAACACGCCTTCTTTGGCCTCGGATTCGGTAAAACGGGAGGCTGAGTCTGGTCAGCTCAGTCAATCGGCTGGTGTCACGGTTCATGAATAGAGTGGCTCCACTACTGGATCGTGGATGCCGTGCCACTAGACAAGTATTCGGGGGTCTGTGGGAGCGGCTGCAGCTCGCAAGGTTCCAGGGTTGGCTACTACTGGTCCTCGAGCGGGTCGAGCAGCCCGTGACTACTTCCCCCGATGCTATATCATCCTGACATGCCTGGCGCAATGAGCCGGTTTGCGGCCAACGTCCCCTGTGTGGGGCACCCTGGGGGGTGGGCATGGCAGGGTGATGAAACTTAGTATACGGGTATGGCGACTACCCGGAGGGATAAAAATTTCTTAAATTCCGCCACTAGTGAGAGTAAGCTCCGTAAAAAATCAAACAAGAGACCTCGTCGTGATGCTCAGTCATCCGACGAGGGATATGTTAGGCCAGCTGCCAAGAAGGCAAAAGGTAAAAGGCAAGTTGAGTATTGTGCGCCAGTACCACGTTTTCTCGTCGTAAAGGTACAAGAAGAGGGTAAGTCTTTTAAGGAGATGACCCCTTTCTTCGTTGCCCGAACGTTGAGAAATACGTGCTCTACTGGTATCAAGTCGGTGCGTAAGTTGTCGGACGGTACACTGCTAATAGAAGCAGAGACTGAAGCGACGTCAATGCTGCAAAAATTAGTAAAGTTTTCTGAATTTGGCATTTCAGTACAGCCGCATAAGGCACTGAATGGATCAACATGAAGTTGAAACTTGTCCAAACGCGGCACACTGCGTGAACTGCAAAGGGGCGCATGCCTCTACTTCACGCCACTGCCCAACGTACTTGGAGGAGAAGGCAATACAGGTCATTAGAACGCAGGACGGGATACCGTATTTCGACGCCAAGAGAAAATACAAAGAAAGCGCGCCGGTGACTTTCGCGAAATCTTTCGCGCAAGTAGCTGCAAAGCGAACTGCAAGTGTCCAAACTCAGACAGAGATAGTGCCTCGTCCGACAACTGCAGCAGCAGTCAGTCACCACAAATACTGCGAAGGAAAAGGTGGTATTGGTCCCAGAGACCAAAATTCAGACCCCACAACCTGGGGGATCGGGTCTGAATAAATCCACCTCCCCTAAAGGAGAACGCACTCAACCCCAGTTCTCCCAACCACCTAAGGAGAAAACACCACAGTCTTCTCCACAAACGAGAAGCGACCAGAGAATGGTCGCTTCTACTAAACCCTCATCAGTTACTCCTGAAAAGGAGACTGATAAGGGATCCGTTGGTTCTCACTGGATACCAGTGAGAGCCAAACAATCAAAAAAGGAGTCCAGTGTGTCCATTAATACACCTGGACTACCAAATGAAAGTGTAGCCGAGAAAATGGCTGTAGACCCGCAACCTAAGGGTAAACCAAAAATCATTAGGTTGCGGGGTAACTCCCCTAAACAGAAATGAATGGTCCACTAATCCAGTGGAACTGTAACGGTGTATATCAGCGCTACGAAGAACTGCGACTTTTATTGTCAGATTTTGCGCATTCGTGTGTTTGTCTGCAGGAAACAAACTTCAACGAAACCGACACTTCTCTCCTCGGGGATACTCCGTGTTTCGCACGGATTTCCTTACGGGGTTAAGAGCATGTGACGGCTTGGCAATTCTCGTTAGAGACACATTGTACCACGATCCTGTAGACATTGACATTGAGTTGCAGGTCGTAGCATTTCGTGTTGCACTTCCCCTCCAGGTGACGATTTGTTCTATCTACCTTCCTCCTGGTGTTCGAACTGACATCCGAGATGTCGTGAACATCATCGATCAACTCCCACCACCCTTCATACTACTAGGCGATTTTAACGCCTACAATGTGTGTTGGGGATCGGTGCGGAACGATCGACGGGGACGTCACCTGGAAAATATGTTGAACGAATTGAATTTGAGCTTTCTGAACGACGGCAGACCCACGCACTTTTGTGCAGCAACGGGTACATTTAGTGCTATAGATCTTAGCGTTGTTTCAGGAGCCATCGCTCCGTTATTCAAATGGGATGTGCATCACGACCTGTGCGGTAGTAATCACTTTCCAATCCTCTTAAAGCCTCTGTTTAATACTGTTACCGAATCCCGCTGGCCACAGTGGGTTCTTCGGAAAGCAGATTGGACCAAGTTTGCGGAATCATTCTCGCATGAGGATATTCCGAGCTTGACCGTAGACGAAGAGGTGAATCATTTCACGGACTCCATCACAAGCGCGGCTAAAAACAGCATACCGCTGTCATCCACTCAGCCCCGTAGAGTTCCCGTTCCCTGGTGGAACGAGGAATGCGACTTGGCGCTACGTGAAAGGAGACACCTCTTCAATACATTCCGTCGTTGTCCAACAGAGGAAGACATTATATTGTATTATTATATTTGTGCAACAGAAGTCAATATATTGCCATAAACAGCAGTCTATCATCTCTTGTTCCCGTGACGTCAGGAGTGCCGCAAGGATCTCATATTGGGCCACTCATATTTTCTATCTTTATTAACAACATAGATTCTTGTTTTCAGCATTCCAAATTCCTTCTGTATGCGGATGATTTGAAAATCTTTAAATGTCTTACCAATGATAATCATTGTCTTGAATTACAGGTCGATCTTAATAGGTTGAATAACTTATGTATCACCAATAAAATTAGTCTCAACAAAAGTAAATGTAAGATTATAAATTTTACTAGGAACTACGTAAATCGTTAAACACTGAATTATAATATAAATGGTAAAAATCTCCAGGAAGTGCATCACATTAAAGACTTAGGGATACTGTTGGACTCTAAACTCATCTTTGATATCCATATATATAAGATAGTACAAAAAGCACTTAGAAATGTTGGTTTTATTTTCCGTGTCACAAGAGAGTTCAAGTCGATTAAAACACACATCATATTATATAACAGTCTTGTGCGTAGCCATCTCGAGTTTGCTAGTACCGTCTGGAACCCTCAGTACAGTAATTATATTAATCACTTAGAAGGTGTACAAAAGAAATTTATCAATAAACTTAACTTCAAATTTAACCGTCCAAATTATTACAAATCATATGAATTTAATTTGCAACATTACAAAATGGTTAGTCTTTATAAAAGAAGAATTATTCTTGATCTTTCTTTAGCACATAAAATATTAAATAATTCAGTAGACGTTCAACATTTCCTCCTTTTTATTAATTACAATGTCTTCATCTATTTAGTAAGAAATCCTCCGTTATTAAATATTCCGTACAGTCGCTCTAACTCTTATTTAAACTCACCTATTAATCGACTTTGAAGAACAGTAAATGCGGTGAACAGCCAAATCGACATATTCAGCTGTCCTGTCAATACGTATAAAAAACTCTGTTTAGAGCTTTTATTGACTTCTGATGTACTGAGCTAATATTAGTTTTATAACCACTTCAAATTGTATTCTATATTTTCACATCTGTGCGTATTGTAACATAAATGTATTTATTAACTACTTAAACAATGTTAATAAATAGTTAACAATTATTGTAATCTGTGTTGTACAGTAATTGGGGCGGCTCTATGAGTACGTCCTGTTGTACAGCCTATTCTTAATAAATAAAATAAAAAAAACCTATCAACAAATAGCGATAGAACAAGTTACATCAACAAAATTTCTTTGCATCACAATTGATGATACATTAAACTGATTCCAGCATGTGAGTGATCTTCAAAGCAAACTTAGTAAACTAGCCTATGTTGTTAAACGCTTATCAGAGAGTGTGAGTTTTAAAATTCTAAAAACATATTATTGTAACGATTAAAAATAAATAATATTGGGTTGCCATTTTTGTTACATAAGCTAATCTTTAAAAAAAATGACACGTAATAAATTCAATCAAAATCAACAATAACCAAAATGATCAAGTAGATGTTAGTTGATCTGGCAAGTAAAGCGTTATCCAAAATATGAGGTTACACCAAAAACGCATTTACTAGACCGGTTAGCGACTAGCTCGATAAAGATAGAGATGCTATTCTCAAGGACTGGGAGATGAAATTTTAACAGTCTATATTTATTTATAAGGGCGCCATAAGTTTAGATTAACGTCACTAAACCGGAGATAAACTTAAATCTTTTTCTAGTAGAAGTAGTTCTTACCAATTATCCCCAAATCGAGATTAATACATTGTGACTCAATAGGACTAACAAGCAATACTCGACAAATATGATATAAAGCAATCTTTATTAAAGAGTATCGTACATCATAAATTTTCATAACAAAAATAAAGAAAATGTGAGATTTAATAAATGATCTTGAAGTTAAACAGATTAGGCTCTCCAGAGTGGAAAGTTTAAGCACACGAATACTGAATCAATACACAAATAATACAATAACTATTAATCAATATTGTCAAACAATTCGAGACCACGTCTCGATCTATCTAAATAATGTGGTAACACAATTGTCAAATAATAAGACCGGAGTCTTAACTTAAACTACATCAGATCAATTCTGAACTTAAATTCTAATCGAAATATCGTACGACCCAAAGACAAAACAAACAAAGTTTAACTGCCATCACGACAAGTAAAATGGTACAATTCCTAACCAATAGGCTGTTTTAACTGTGAGGCCGGAACGTAAAGCACACAAGTATTCTTATCTACGACGAAGGTTCATAAATGAGACCTTTATTTTCACCCTAGCCGCTCGGCTAATTTAACCGCACGCCGGGATGCGAAACGCACAGGTTGCAATGGTAGGTACCAAATCGTAACAAACAATCCACGATTGTGTCAAAACAAAACGTTTACGAATCGAAATCAAAACAAATATTCGAAACGTCAAATCAAAATAGCACGTAACCCAAGGGTACGGCTCGCAAATCAAAAACTATCCTTTCGGATGTCTCCCTGATATAAAAGTGGTCGCTTGGGGAGGGAACGGATGCGATGTCCCGTAACTGAACGATACAGAGTAACGTCAGACTACCTCCTTCCCCAAATGAACAATAATATATCTCCGCTACTCTACACCACGGACAACAAATGTACAAATAAACCGAAATCGTACTAACACGAACCGAAATGTAACTCAAATTTCACTGACTAAATGGCTTTACGACAGTATTTGGAGAGACCAACCTTAATTACACTTAAATAAGAACCTGAGAGCTCTCTTACATAGATCTATTTAGAAAGTTGAGGTCGTTTGAACGTGGCAACGAACCAAAACATAATCAATTAACTCGTTTACACTAAATAAACACAAATACACGCCAAAAACGTGTGTCACAAGTTCTATAACCACGTATAAATGAGCTCATAACTTTCGATAAACACTTATCTGCATACAATTCGCCTTCTAGACAACGATTTTACACAAAATATAACTACGGTTGAGTCCTCCAGATGCTTCAATGGAACATTGCTTGATGTACATGCAACGCGAAGTAACTTCCTCTCCGCTAGCCCCAAAATAACTCCAAAGGGCTCCAAAAAAAAACGTGCTACCGAGTGTGAAAAGATGTCCCAAAGGAATAATATCTCGTCTCCCAGACGAACAACGGCTCCATAAATGCTTTTCACGTATTCAGCAGGGTACAATAACAGTTCCAAACGATTCTACCGGTCCCAAAACGCTACAAATGAACGAAAACAACTGATATAACCATGTGCTTTGTGTATTAATCACGAGCTATATCTTGAAAATGAAAAACTTACGCGTTTAGATGTAATACGCCTTCAATATGACAAAATGCTTATGTCAGTCGATGGAAGAACTATTTCTTGATCAATTTATGCCTTTTAGTTGAATTAAATCCGGCCAGTTGAAGGGATGATACAAGATCAAAATCAATCGTGTCCTGCGTCGATCGATGACAACCGCACAAGTGCCATTTTGTTTCTAAGCAACCTAATTTATCGCTCCAAGGATCGGTTAGTTCACGCGCCCTACATAGATGGCAGCGCTGGTATCAAAATTCAAAATATATAAATATTGTGTTACGAATAATTTACGTAACATTATTATGCATGTATTCAAAGTCTACTCAAATATGGAATTATTTTCTGGGGCATTTCAACTCATGCGGATCGAGTTTTTAAATTGCAAAAGAGAATTATACGATATATGTGTAATGTGTCTTTCAATGCATCATGTAAGCCTTTATTTCTCAAATTAAAAATTATGCCTTTGATGTCACTTTTTATGTATGAAATAGCATGTTTCGCAAGAAAAAATATTCATACTTTTAACAAAAACAAAGACTTTAATAAAAATTCCCAAACACGGGGTGCCTTAAAACTAGCGGTCCCCAGACACAAACTTAACAAACAGAACATGATCCTAGATACATGGCGATTAAAATTTACAACGCTCTTCCCTCCGAGATCACGGAAATTGATTCTTTTAAATGCTTCAAGAAAAACTTAAAACTATTCTGTACATAAAAGAATTTCTAACCTTATCAATGAGTTTTTAAAATGATAATAGGTTTTTAGTCTTTTTGAGTTCTTATTTTTAATTTTGTTGTACTATGTAAATTTTGAACACTTATCCTTGAATATGTATGTATGCTATGTATGTAATGACTTGACGAATCTACATGAACTTGTATTGATTTACAGATAATAAACAATTTGAATTTGAATTTGAGTTAAACAAAACAGAAACTGTGTTGCGAGTATGTGATACGGGACAATACAGCGAAAGTGAAGGCCTTATAGTGTATTTGATGTGTTAAACATAGTTTTGGACTTAAGTGGACTACAGAAGGACCTGTAAAAACTTGTTGTATTACAGTGCGTAATAAACAAAGAAATCGTAAAGCCTACGGCGCGGTGTAAAGCTGTTCGATGCGAGTGCAATATAGTCGAGTTTCGCTGGTTGTGTTACCGAAACGCGGTAAGCCGGAGTTGCGTGAACGAGTTGCGCCATACTGAACTGCCAGAGATGGATTCAGGAACATTTAATTTTGTAACATTTTTGTGAATTGCGAAATTTTCATTGGAAAATGGATTCGCGAGGTGGACTGAAGAAAGAAATTGGACTAACTTCATTTCTGGAAGGTTGTGAAGGATAGAAAGCATGAATTTACCGGAATTTGGAAGTGAACAACCAGAGATGAACCGACGGGCGTTCGGTTTCGACTTAGAACGCGAAAGAGAGTTAATTAAGCGAGAGCGCGAGTTTTTACAAAAAGAGCGCGAGTTTTTACAAAAAGAGCGTGAGTTATTACAGAGAGAAAACACACTTTTAAACTCAACAATATTAGAACAGAGCATGGTAATTGAAGATTTCTGCTGTCAGCATGACATAAAGCATATTAAAAATGCTACTGCAACCCCAAAAGCGAACGGACAGGTAGAAAGGTTCAACAAGACCATAGTTGATGCTATTAGAACGACCTGTGAGGAAGACAACGGAAAGGATTGGAACAAGAAGCTGAAGAAAGTAGAATTTTCCCTAAACAGCATGAGAAGCAAGACAACTAGAAAAAGCCCACATGAGTTGCTATTTAGTTACAACCCTAGGAACATAATATCAAATGAGTTGATATTGGCGCTGGAAGATGAAGCTAATGAAGAGATAGATCTCGAGAAGAATAGGGAAGAAGCACTAGAAAATATCAGAAAAGAGCAAGTCAAGCAGAAGAAAAGATTCGATGAGAAGCGAAGGAAGCCGACAAGTTATGAAGAGGCGACTTAATTCTCGTGCGTCGAGAGGCTTCAGCTACAGGCGGGCCGAAGAAACTGGTTCCGCACTACAAGGGGCATAATCTGGTAAATAAAATATTAGGCAATGACCGATATTTATAAGGTGATGTTCCAGGCGCAAAGCGTACACAGCGTACACAGGCGTACACAGGCGCAAAGCGTCCGACAACATGAAGATGTGGTGCCTGATAGCAGAGCCGTCAGGGGATGAAACCGAAGACGAAGACTGTTTCGAGCGAGCGGACGTCGAGGACAACGTCCATAGCAGCGTGGCCGAGTTGTGAGCAAAATTGTTGAGAACGGTAGGCAATCCCAGGGTTCGAGAACCGCTGGGCAGAGAGAGTGAAAAGATGGCCACCGAACAACACACGCGCTACGATTGGCATTGTTACATTTTTGCTAAGTTTTAATAAGAATAAATTGTTGCCAAACACACACACACACACACACACACACACACACACACACACACACACACACACACACACACACACACACACACACACACACACACACACACACACACACACACACACACACACACACACACACACACACACACACACACACACACACACACACACACACACACACACACACACACACACACACACACACACACACACACACACACACACACACACACACACACACACACACACACACACACACACACACACACACACACACACACACACACACACACACACACACACACACACACACACACACACACACACACACACACACACACACACACACACACACACACACACACACACACACACACACACACACACACACACACACACACACACACACACACACACACACACACACACACACACACACACACACACACACACACACACACACACACACACACACACACACACACACACACACACACACACACACACACACACACACACACACACACACACACACACACACACACACACACACACACACACACACACACACACACACACACACACACACACACACACACACACACACACACACACACACACACACACACACACACACACACACACACACACACACACACACACACACACACACACACACACACACACACACACACACACACACACACACACACACACACACACACACACACACACACACACACACACACACACACACAAAAACCTGAGAAAATTATGGAGAGAAATTAGTGCAAAAATAGCAAACAAAACTCAATAAACTAAAGGAGACAAGATAAGTCAAGATTAGTATTATGGTATCAGAGGTACTCCTCTCAAGGTCATGCAGTCCTATTTAACAAATAGAAAACAGATAGTATGTCACAAAACCTCATTCAGTGAACCCTTAATTATTGAGGAAGATGTACCACAAGGTTCGATCTGAGGACCCCTCTTTTTCATAATATATATAAACGATCTGCCGGACAACGTAACATCTTTCCCTGTTATTTTTGCGGACGATACAACATTAGGGACTAGTGACAACGATCCAGAAAGTTTGAAACAGAAAACATCTATTTCTTATTCCAAAGCAGCAGAATGGTTTGGAGCTAATGAATTAACGTTCAATCAGAACAAAACAAAAACTATCACCTTTACATCAAATAGACAACGTGGAAGTAATGAGACAGGCACCTTCCTAGGACTGCACCTTGATTCCAGATTGACATGGAGTCTTCATGTAGACAAAATCGGTTTGAAACTCAACAGTGCAATATTTGCTATTAGAAGAATCAGGACTGTTACAAATCAACAAATTGCCCTACAAACCTACTTTTGTTTATTTCACTCCATCATATCATATGGCTTACTACTATGGGGTGGTACGCCACAAGCAGAAAGGGTATTTAAATTACAAGAAAGGCTGTCAGAGCTATTGTAGCTTCTTCAAGAACTAACCATTGTAAACCTATTTTCAAGAAGCTCAAGATTCTTACTTTTTATCCCCAATTTGTATTAATTCAAGCTATGGAAATTAAGAAAATGTGTTCAACCCTAAGTACTAGAGAACAATCTCATAACCACAACATTCGGTCTAAGAAAAATCTTACAGTTCCTAAAGTCAGATTAAATCCTTCATCAAGACAGAACATAGGAACATAGGTGTCCATGGGTCCACCAACAGTGACCTATACGAAGGCGTGTGATGGCGGTTTCCTCCTTGCGGTTAATCCTGCAGGAAGAACCCCATGGTTTAACGTCTCCCTTAATCTGTCTCAACTTAACGTCCTGTATGCTGCTCCACTCATGCTGCCACCTAGCTAGAACCAGATGTTTCAGATGACTCTTTGCGTCATCTGGGAATGTGAAACTCACATCAATCATAGGTCTATAGGAGGCGGCTTTTGCAGCGACATCAGCCGCTTCATTGCCTTTAATACCAACATGTCCCGGTATCCAAAACAGCTCTACTCTCACATTCTCATTATAATGGGTGTGGCAACACAAATATTGTTGAAAACGTGTATCATTCCTCCAAGACACTGGGAATTTATTCCATTGATCGTTGATTTTTGTTCTGCAAACACCATAATAAATTCCATGCAAGTTGAGCTATTTCTTCGGCATCCATAAAATTCAAAACACCACCATGAATTTGATATGTTTTGAAGGCATTGTAGGTATTAAATGTTTTTTTTTAAAACCATTTCAATAATGCTTTAACATTACGAACAGCACAATTATTAATATGTAAATTGCAATATTCTGTTTGAAGAGGTTCACTAATCTCAGCTAGTTTTGGAGACCCTAAATTTTCAAGATTTATTATTTTCTTGTCTATGTAATTTTGCAAGCATTGCACTTTCTCCAACCCTTTCACATATACATTTTCAATTTCAACACCATCTAATAAATCCTTGAGTGTTGTAGGAAAGTTGATATATGAATCGTTTCCACAACACCATTCCAAATTGTGATACTTTTTTGTAAGCCATCGGGCATTGTACTTGTCCTCAGAACTCAGATCGGACCACCGACATGGCGGTTTAAATATTTTTGAAATACATATTTCACTTTCCACATCAACAACATCGAGTTCTTTACATATAAATTCATTATTTTTCACTATTTTGAATCCTTGTAAATCAACTATCATAGAACGCATGATGATCCCTGGAAGCCTAGAAGCAACGAATTGAACACCAGTTTTACTCTACATTGCTTTTATGTATCCAACTGTTGTGATTATTATTAAACCCCAACCACTTAAACTACAAACACCATATCACCTTTTCGTTTAAGCACTTTTTCAACCAAGTACAAGTCAGAATGTTTCATTTTTTGCAATTCTTCGTTGTAAAATCCTCCCTGTATTGGTTGATCTGTAAAATCCTTCAGGATATATATTTTTTTAAATTTAATTTACGGCACGAGGCCATTGATATTTGTACATATAACATATATATCTAGTAATATACAATAAACAGTACATGTATACATTTGCCAAAACATATCATAATACAAGAGAAAAAGATGATACAAATTTACAAAAATAAGAAAAACAAAAGAAAATTATAATAATAATAATGACAATAGTAAATAAATAAACATATAAAAAATGAGAATAAGTGTAAGTAAAGCAAGAGAGACCTACACTTGAAACGTCAGCGATCCCTGCAGCATTCGAAAGCAGTATACAGTCTGACGATCGTACTACAGTGATAGTTTGCCCTTCCGCTACCAATTTATGGTGAGTGGGGCGCGCAAACGCATACACCATATGGGATTGAAAAACTGGTCGCTATTCACACAGCTTTGTATTACAATGTTATTTACTCGCCATAGATTAGTTCAGAGGGAAAATGTTCTCTCTCTCAATACACAATCAGCTGTTCTTACGTTACTATTTACAAACATCGAACTAGCACTACAGAACCTGCTGAAACCGTTGATAATTCTGAATACATTGTTGTAACAAATTTTAAACCTACGCATTCTGGCCTGTGTTGCGTTAATTCAAAGAGAAGTACAGTACACAGAAGCACAGAATGCGTTGAATAAACAGTTACGCACACCAACACTGCACTTAGAAAATCTACGGTTTAGCATGTTCGACCTAACGCATAAGGCGCTACACTGTCTGTCTTGTTCGTGTTAGTAACGGTTTAATAATTGTTCTATATTTTAGTGAGCGATTCCCACGCACCTGCTCATCAGGATCATAATTTATTTTATGAACATTAAATCTCTCTAGTATATCATGATAATTGGCATTGTCAACTTTAGTATAACCTGAAGGTTTACTTTTAAAAAGTAGTTCGTACAGATCAGGGGTGCCACTATATTTTACATTATTTATAACTATATCTTTATCAACAAAGTCAACATCAGCATTAGCAATTTTAAATTTGTTACTAATCGGATTAAAAGTTACACCGGTTGTATGATCAAATTTAGTTCCGTCATGTGTTATCATTTCTTCAATGTATTGACGCGGTAGTGGGTGATACTGTGTAAGATATTCTTCCCATGCTTCCTCAGACATTGATTTAGCTAGAATATTTGATAAATAACTATAATCAATATCTCGATCTTCTTCTTCTTCTTCCTCCATGGTTGGTGCATTCTGTGCAATTACACTACTCTCGAGAAATTACGGAATTTCCTGATCGGTTGTTGTACTAGCATCGAAAAAATTTGGTACTGATTTGGAAGGTTTTTCAACGTTTGAAGAGGAATGTTTTTCAATTTTTGGTTCACCTTTTAAATTTTCTTCATGATTCTCTTCTTGTTTAATCGCACTCACATCATAAAACTTACTCGTTAGTTCTTTCAGTTGTTTTGTAACCGGTTCATATGATTTCTCCAGCTGGCTTTCCTGCTCTTTAGCACCTTCTTTTAGAGCTTGCAGTTTTCGTTTAACCGTTTTGCGAGTTTTTACCGACCTCTTTTTCAGTTTTTTATCCATACTACTAAAACAGGTTAAAAACAACTAAACAGAGCTGTTTTATTCACCAAATCTATTTTATGACTAGAAAAAATCTGCTCTACACCCCCAAAACAACTAAAAATATGCTAAAACAGGTCAAAAATAGGTAAAAACAAACTAAGCTGTTTTCTTCTCCGACTCTATTTTATTACTGGAAACAACCTGCTCCATCCGAATTATTTATCCAATATTAAAAAATGATTAAAACCTTTCCTGTAGCGATCTCTATTCAAAGCACATTCTTTATTAATTAACAAAAAACCATAATTGTCAAGCCAGCAAAACGAACACATGTCTCTGAATTCATTGTAATTCATATCTGTTCCCACGTGATCTGTGTACGCGTGCTTCAAATTCATTTCAACTTTTTTGAAAAGAATGATTAAATTTGAATTATCACGAATGAGTTGTTTCGGAATTTTTGAATATGTCTGGGCAAGGTAGAAACAGTCAAACAGAAAATGTCGCCCCTTGGAAAAATACTGACGTACTACGTCCTGTCTACTTGTCATAATATCATCAACTATAAAAACAGTATTACATTTTGTATGAGCAGGTGATACAATTTTTTCACAACAGTTAAATGCTTTAAACGTAATGCCATTTATTGGTTTCAACAGCTGTTCTAAATACTTATACTTGGGTTGATACAGAGACTTGGAATAAACATTAACGTTTTCAAAACGTAAACCATTTGGATGTTCAATTAATGCAACGATTATATTTGTTTTCCCGCAACCACTCGGACCAGAAATCAAATATCTAACAATTGAAGGTAGTAAGGTACTATGCCTTTGCTTTTGTTTGCATTCAATATCACAATTTACAACGTTTAAGGTTTGGGAGTGTTTTACTACACGCATGGTGGTTGTTGGAGGAAAACTAATAAATATCTCAACATTTTTATTTATTTAATCATTTGTAATGTATGATCAGAGAGGTCTGTATCGCAAACAGGGTGCAGGTTTCTTAAACACTTTAATAAACAAACTTCCAATTGAACTTCATATCCCAGGATATACATATTTATTGTGGTCCTGGTACCCGCTTAGAGAAAAGATTACTGCGTGGGGACCTTGGAATAAATAGATTAGACGAGGCTAGCAAGCAACATGAGATCGCCTATAATCAAAGTGAAAAAATTAACGATCGACACGAAGCAGATCGTATTCTAGCTGAGGAGGCATCTTAACGTCTCAAATCATCAGACGCATCAATAGGTGAAAAAATTGCATCGCTCGGAGTAAAATCAGCTATGAAGGCAAAAGTGAAGTTAGGAATGGGTATGGTTAACAAACAATCCACGATTAAGCGTAAGACTAGGAAACGAAAAAGTCAGGGAATGATCTCGTTTCGTGATGTAGTGAAACGGGCTCGTACTGCCATCAGAAAGAATAAACCTGTAAACATAGAGAAAGCAGCTTAAGTAGCTCTCCACTCAATCAAACAAATAAAGAAAAAAATTGGAACACCACGTGTAATACCACTACCAAAATCTGGTGGCTTTCTCCCCTTGATCCCTCTTTTTGCAGGGCTTAGTGGCCTAGGAGCCTTAGGAGGTGGTGCAGCAGGAATTGCAAAGGCTGTTGGTGTTGCCCGTACCGCCTCTGAACAATTGAAAGAAAGTCAGAGACAAAACAAAACGTTAGAGGCGATAGTTATGGGTAAAGGATTGTACTTGCGACCGCATAAAAAAGGTTATGGAATATATTTGAGAGCTCCATGTAAATCAAAAAACTGTTAATAAAGTTACCAAAACGTGCACTCACCGACATCTATATAAGCAAATTTGCAAAAAAATTAAAATGACCATATTTTGTGGAGTCTTTTCTCGAAATGAACTACCCGTAAAAGTAAATAAAAATGAAATGGGTGTTATAAATTTGGATGATGCTAACCATCCTGGTTCACATTGGGTGTGTTATAAAAAATATGAAAATGTGGCTATATACTTTGACAGTTTTGGTAACTTAAAACCACCGATTGAATTAGTGAAATATCTTAAAAGTAATAATGATTGTGATATTTATTTATTTATTTTACATTTTAAGAACACAAACAGGACGAACCCACAGCAGTGTTCTAGAATTTTTTAACAATTACGTGCGTAAAATTTACATATTACACTATACTACAAGACTGCAACGATTTTATTTTTGATTTGAAAAGTTTTAACGTTTATTTATAGCTATTATATATTGAATTGAAAAAAATCGCGACAGTCATGTACGAACAAGAGTATTACAATAAGCAAGTTACATAATACAACAATTTAAACAGAAGCAACTAGAGTTAGACTGAGCTTGAATCCAAATGTTGTAATATAATTTTACAATGTGATTTAAATTTATTTAATGTCAAATTTGAAATATCAACATTATTAAAAACATTGTTGAATGTGTAAGATAGTCTTTCAATTGGTGAATTGGAAAATATATTATTGTTAGTTTTGGAAACGAAAAATGAATGTTGGTTGCGGACATTATAAGACGGAATTAAAAAAGTGAACAACATTAACAGATCATTGCAGTCTATAATACTATTGCAAATTTTATATAATAATAATAATAATAATAATAATAATAATATTTATTTTTTCAAGATTAATAATAACAGTTACAAATAATACCAATTACAAAAACAAAACAAAACAAAAATTTACATATAATTTGAAAAATAAATATTTATATCCCGAGGGACAGACACCACTGTGAAACAAAAGATCAGTGCGTGGCGATAACTTAAGAATAGAAGTTACAAGTTTGTAGAGTACAGAAAATAAATAGTTATTACAGTATTGCAATACAGAGATACAGCATTAAAAATTCAATAATATAAAAGTAATATAGAATCTAAGCAATATCAAGCATTCTTTCAACTACATTAAGGCTCAGTTGCGAAACCCATTTTTTTAATTTTTTTTTATAATTCAGAATAGTTACATTAATATTATTTTGATTTAAATATATACTAAGATTGTTGTAGACTTTGCTGGCAAAAAAAGTATAATAGCATTTTGTTTTTGTTTTCCGAAACAACTTCGGGACGGCCTGGTGTGTTATCATGTGTCTGGTGGGATAAGAATGACTTAGAAACAAAATAGAGCCGGGGTTTTTTATAATATGCGAAGCTATAGCAAATATGTATAACTGAGTCAAGTTTAGTACATTAGTTTCGCTAAATAATACGGTTGACGGATATCTGATAGGTTTGTTGTAAATTATTTTTATGAATCTTTTTTGCAATATTATAAGCTGTTTAATATGAACTTTGGCTGTTCCACCCCAGACCAGAATACCATACTGAAAGACAGATTGCACTAGTCCGAAATAAAAAGTTTTTAGTTTTATAGAATCTAATATATTGCGTAATTTTTTAAAAGTATATAAAATATAGCGCAGGTTTTTGGTGATTCTGTCGATGTGATAATTCCACCTGAGATGTTGATCAATCATTACTCCTAAGTATCTTATTCTGTCCTTTCTAGTTAATATTGAATTACAATTACAAAACAGGGGATCATCACATTCATGTAATGTAATTGTATCTATATCAGGTTGATTACAGATATTGCAGGAAAAAGTAAGAAAATGGGATTTTTCAATATTCAAATACAATTTGTTGAAATCTAGCCACTGTTTTATTAGTTTCAAATCAGTGCATGCAAATTTGAATATTTCTGACCAAGATAGGCCATCTATATATAAAACAGTGTCATCAGCGTAAGAGATAATTTTTGAATGGAGATTAAGCTCAAAAAGATCATTGACGTAAATTATAAAAAGAAGTGGCCCTAAAATAGTGCCTTGAGGTACTCCGCAATCAATAATTCTTTTACTGCTCAAATAACCATTCACTGATGTCTGTTGTTCTCTATCAGTGAGGTAACTGTCAAGTAGTTTAAGAGGTATACCCCTAACACCATACAATTCGAGTTTCCGGAGCAATAATTGATGGTTCACAGTATCAAATGCTTTGGCAAGATCTAAAAAGACAGCCAACGACGCTCGAGATGCATCAAGTGAGCAATAAATACTGTCGGTTAATTTTAATAATGCGTCGGTGGTAGACTTTCCAGATCTGAAGCCAAATTGGTTTACAGACAATATACTGTGATAGTCAACAAAGGATGAGAGTCTATTATACAGTATTTTTTCTAACAATTTTCCAACCGTGCTTATTATTGAAATCGGCCTGAAATTTTCAATACTAATATCATTATTCTTTTTTTGGATTGGGACTACAACAGATGATTTAAATAATTTGGGAAAACAACCGTTTGAGAAACACTGATTGAAAATATCACACATTGTTGGAGCAATGTATGTTTGCATACCTTTAATGACCTTCACAGTAATTTTGTCCGAACCTGTAGATTTTTTATTAGAGAGACTGTTAATGACATCAATAATTTCTAATTCTGTCACTGGAGTTATAAAAATTGAATTATTGTTAGGTGTTATATTTGAAAAAAAATCAAATTCAGGAAAGTTTTTCTGTTTAATCTTTTTAGAAAAATTTGACCCCAAATTTATAAAATATTCATTTAGTACATTTGCAATGGCTTCGGAATTTGTAATCTCTGACCCATTTGCTGACACTTTATTTAAATTATTTTTATTATTATTGTCAAAATGTAAATATTCATTAGCGGTTTGCCATAATTTTTTTGGATCACTATTTTCATTAATTTTTTTCGAAAAATAACTATTTTTTGCATTTTTTACAAGAACAGGTATTAGTTTTTTATAATGATTATATAATTCTCTGACATTTAAATTAAGGGGGTTTATTTTCAATTGTTTATATAATCTGTCTCTTATGTTGATGGATTTAATTATACCATTCGAAATCCATGGTGATCTTTTTCTAGTTTTACTGTTAATGGGTAATATTAAGGTGGACTCTTCAATCGCTTCTTTAATAGCGTTAATAAAATTTTCAGAGTATGTATCTAAATTTACGTTAGATAACTTGGACCAAGCAATATTTTTGAAGATATTATTAAGTTTTTTAAAGTCAATTACCTTAAAATTTTTGCCAGGCGTCTGTTCAGAATTACTTTCTACATTTTCCTTTTTATTTCGTATACTAAGTAAAGTTGGGGAATGATCGGTTATCTTAGAATGAAGTATGGACGGAAATATTTCAATATTACTCAGGCAATTTTTAATGAAATAGTGATCCAAGCAACTTTTACTATTTTTTACTATCCGTGTATAGTTGTTTATATAAGAAATGAAGCCATTTTGATAAAGCAAGTTCAAATATTTATGTTTTATGTCTGTAAAAGCAGTTGTTTCAGAAATATCAATGTTAATATCCCCAACTAGGATTTCGAGTTTTTTGTTACAATAATTTTTTAAGTATGTACTTACATTTTCAAGAAAATAATCGCTGTCGTAGGGTGGTGATTTATAGACCGAAGTCATTGCATATGTAGAGCCCGGTAAATGACATTCAAGTCTTAGAAATTTAAAATCATTAACAGTTTCAACTTTGACATCATGTTTAATATTTTTATGAACAAATAATACTACTCCATCATTTTGATTATATTTGCTGTTATTATAGTAAGTAGTATAGTTATTTATGTTGTATAATTCAGGATGTTGAAGAATCCAAGTTTCTGAGCAGATTATTACACTAAAATTTTGCTGCAATGCTGATAACAATACTTTTAATTCATCAATATTTTTGTCCAGGCTGCGAATATTACTATGAAATATATTAAACTGATTTATTAAATTATTATTTTGAATAAATTTGTTATTTTCAGTTATGCTATTGAAATTATTAGTTAGTATATCAAGTCGTTCAATATTTTTAATATATTCTAATTCCATAATGTCCAATGAAAATATGAATTAAAAATTAAGCAAGATAGAAATTATGAATGATATATTTATTTTACTTAATTTTTTGATGAACTACCGACAATGGTGCCCGCAACTGTTTTATCTGGACCAATTTTCGACAAGTCACAAGACTTTGTAATGACTATTACAGGTGATTCATCAGTTTTACGTGCAAATATATTTGAATTTTTGCACCATACATATTTATAATCATGTTGTCTTGCTATATTTCTTGCCTGCCAGAGAAGTTGTTTTTTTCTTGCATTTAAATTTTCGTTTATATACAGGGTGGTACCGATAGGAAGGACTGGGATATTCCTGTTTGAGACAGTCAGTCGTTTCTTCTCCAAAAATGAATCTCTCTTCTTTCTAGTCGTGAATTGGACAATTATCGGGGGAGGATTTCTAATTCTTGGGCTTTGATAAAGTCGATGAGCGACATCAATATCACTATCAGCAATAACAATGTTCAGTTCCCGGGCAATTTCAGTTACTACTTCGGTACAATTTTCTTCTTTCAAAACAGGGAAACCGCGAATTTCAATATTTTTATTACGAGAATATTGATCTAGTTGAACAATCTTATCCTCTAGGCCAATAATCAGTTCCTCCTTTATCATAACAGTTTCTTCAAGCGCAAGAATTTTGTTTGAGAGGTTTTTATTTTCTCTTTTCTCGGTGTCGAATTCTTTAAGAAGATCATCATATTTATCCGAGATAAAATTAACTGATTTGCGTAGTTCCTTTATTTCATTATGCATAGCTTCTAAACTACCCATTCTTTCATCCACAGATAAAATCATGGATTTAATTTCATCTAAATCTTTACTCACATCATTAATATTGCCCACATCTGAGGCATTGGAGTTTAGTTTTGAACGTGTTCCTTTCATTTTTGTTTTAATATTAATTGAATTATCGACCTTGCAGGTCAGGTGTAAATTGAGAGAGCAAGGTAATACTACATAAGTGAAATAACACTATGTGATAACACTCTGAGCCTGTTAGAACAAAGAACAAGCAGGCCAACCGTTGATTTCACATTTATTAAGTAAAAAAACACTTTTATGAATTCGCACTTGTCTACAATTAACTTATAATTTAAAACAAATGCACATTGATTGGCGAGATTATAACTTTAGAATCACATTCACAATAAATTAAACAACCATGCAGATGTAAACGTTTCTATAATTTTTAATACTGTAGGTAATATTCAGAAAAAATAGCAGCAGCACACACACACACACGTGCACTACCTTCCACAAAAAATTAATAATGATAATGTAACCATATCCGACAGTGTGCGACGATTTCTTAGTGACAACATATTTAGTTCAAGTAGAGCTGAACTGTAGTCAGTAAGGCGAGTTTTTTCTTTAAATAGAATGTATTTCACGGCTTTAATTTATACTTTTTCTAATTTATTAATGTATTTATCATACATAGGATTCCATATGATGGAGCAGTAATTGAGAATGCTAGAAACATAGGCGTAATATAAGGTCTTGATGGGCTGCCCAGATCGGAAGTCTTTAGTTGTGCGGTTAATAAATCCAAGCATTCGCAATGATTTCGTATAAATATACTCGAAGTGCGGTTCAAAAGTCAGTTTTGTATCAAATATTACACCTAAATCTTTAATTTGAGAAGCTCTAGTTAGTGATGTGTTGTTGATGTAATATTCATTTAAGATAATATTTCTGTTACGGGTAAATGTTATGATATGGCATTTGTCACAATTAAGCTGAAGTTTATTATCTTGACAATAATTGGTGAAGCTAGACAAGTCAGACTGAAGGAGAGTAGCGTCTGCTGGGGTTCTGATACTTCCGAAAATTCTTAAATCGTCGGCAAAAAGCAGAAAACTACTATATTTAAATACTTTTTTAACGTCGTTTATAAAAAGCAAAAATAGCAAAGGCCCCAGATGGGATCCCTGCGGAACTCCAGAGGAAATTTTAACAAAATCTGAGACAAATCCAATAACCCTGACGGCTTGAGCCCTATTCGTAATATAGGATACCAACCATCTCAATAAATCGCCATGTATGCCTAGTTTAAACAGTTTATTGATAAGTAAGTTGTAATTAATTTTGTCGAATGCTTTCCTTAGGTCGGTGCCGATAGAGTCAACCTGTACATGTTCGTTCATATTGCGTGTAAGATAATCAGTGTATAATAATAAGTTAGATTCCACGGAACGTCCCGAAAAAAAGCCGTGTTGTTGGGGAATTATCGATGACTTGACAGATTGAAATAAATATTTATAAACTAATTTTTCAAAAATTTTGCTCATGATATTTAGCATAGATATAGGGCGGTAGTTACTAACTAATCCTTTATTGCCAGATTTAAAAATCGGAACAATGAGGGCTTTTTTCCACATATCTGGAAAAATATTTTCAGAAATAGATTTGTTATAAATTAAATATAGTGGTCGAGATAAGTATTCAGAACAGTTTTTGAAGAATAATGAAGGTATGCCATCAGGGCCCGGACCTTTTTTGGTGTCAAGAGTATAAAGAGTTTCCTTGACTTCTGCTTCAGAAAAGTGATGAGTACCAAGTGAGAATTATGATTGGATCAGCCGGTTCATAAACGGAGTTAAAATAATTAGAAAATAGTTCACAAACAGCTTGAGGGTTATTAGCGATTAATTCGTTAAATTTAATTGTAGCTGGAATAGATGAATTTTTTGATTTAGAACTTACAAAATTCCATAAGGACTTGTGGTTATCAGCGACTTTTTGTTCCATTTTAGATATGTAGTTAGCATAGTCTTGTGGTATTAAAAATTTGGATCTGCCACGCAGAAATGTGAAAGAAACATAATATAATATGTTATTTGTTATCTTCCATCTTTTATGAAATTTAATTTTATCTTTAATGCACTTTATTGTACTAGACGTGTACCAGGACGGGAATTTATTTTTATTAATTTTACGATATGGAACATGTTTATTAATCAAGTCATATAGAATTTTTTACAAAAATTCGACTGACTGATTCGCGTTAAGTGTGGAAACTTCTGAGTCCCACTCGACCTCACTCAAGGCAGAGGATATAGATTCAGTATTCATTTTGGAAAATGAAAATGTGAAACTCGTATTATGCTTTAGATATGATACTTTTAGATATGATAAAAACATCCTCAAGTACTAAGGGGGCGTCACACCTGTTCAAATTAGTTACATTATTTTTTTTACAAAGAATTAAATATAATGTGTTATTACTTATATTGAGAAAATTATTGTATTGATATAAAGTACATACTTGCCAGATCGTGGCGAATTTCGTTACCCGTTTTAAGTGGGATGTAGCAATTATCTTTGTGTATTTTCCACTTAATATTGGGCAAATTAAAATCACCAGCAATGAGAAATGTGTCATTACAATTTTCAGTCATCAAAAATGAAATGTTATCATAATACTGGTTCAAACAGTCAGTATTTACATATCCAGGTAGATAGACACAACATAAATGAATTTTAGTATTATTAGGTAGCGTTAGAGATATCCAGACATCTTCAACATTTTTACATTTCCAGGTAGTTTATTCTACAGCATGTAACCGATTTGAGATTGCAATGAGACTCCCTCCATCGTAAGACTTGTGAGATGTGTACATATCTCTATCGCGACGAAATACTGTATAGTTGCTATTAAATAATTCATTATTATAGATACTGTCATCCAGCCAAGTTTCCACCAAATTTTTTTTTATCATAATCAAGGGAAGATATGTTTTTATATATTTTATTAACTTTACTACGTAAACCACGTACGTTTTGGTAGAAATAAGTTAATGAATCCACAGTACTAGACATTTTGATGTACGGATAAAACTAAAACAAATATTAAATTAAATCAAAAGAAAAATTAAACTAAATTATTTAAAAATGTTTCGTTATGAACTACAATAATTTTAGAATTGTCACTTTTCCTGATTAAAATTTAACCATCTCTCACCCATACGTATTTAAAGTCATGGGCGTGGCAGGAATTTTTTGTTTTGAATAGGAGATCTTTCTTCATTGGTGTAAGATGTTCTGATACGTAAATTTAATGATTGGGGACGGAGGAGTACCCTAAATTTGAGGTGGTTAAATCTTCTCTCTTGAGTCTCGCTGCTGCCACGAAATTTTGTTTGACCAGCCTGGAATTGAATTTTACTATGATAGATTTGGTACGTTCCTTGTTACGGTGAGGGATACGGTGACATGCATCAATATGAGACAGATCACAGTTTATGCCAGCATTATTGCCGATTTTCTTTATTATTTCGACAACGTTTTCCCCGCGCACTTCAGGGACGCCTTGTATCTCCACGTTATTCTTTCTTGAGTAGTCTTGTAAATCGCATACTTTTTTATTTAGTTCACTTAATTTCATTTTCAATTCCTCGTTCTCTTTCTTGCAGGACTCAAGCGATTTAATTTTATCGTTTACAGTTTTTAAATTATTTTCAAAATCAGTGATTTTATTACTACAAAAATTTACCGAGTCGATCAACGTTGTAAATTTTGTAGAAATTTTACTTAAAATTTCATTTTTAATAGAGATAATTAATGTTTCGAGATCATTTTTGGTAATATAAGTATCTGTAGCTCCAGAGTAATGCCCTACATCTACAGATGGAACATCAGACGAATTAATATTTTGAGATCGACACTTATTGCAAAACCAAATCACTGCACTTAACTGTCCCGCAGGAAGAGTTCATAATGGCCATAACACCTGGCCATTTGTCGAGCTTTCGGGCCTGATGATCCCGCGTACCCTCAATCACGCAAGGGAAGTTTATAATGGTCCCAACACCTGACCATATAGAACTTCTGGGTCTGATCATCCCACGTACCCTGAATCACATATCATTTGGGAAGAGACAGTTCAGAGAAGTCGATTGTGGGAATAGGCTTATCTGTTGTCTCTTTTATCTCCCACTTAAATTCCTACCCACGTGTTTGCCGTGCGTGGAGACCCGTAACGCCGGAGAAGAGGATCCTGGTCGGTTTAGGGAGACTGCTGCCCGCGGACAGTACGATCCCAACACGCCTTCTTTGGCCTCGGATTCGGTAAAACGGGAGGCTGAGTCTGGTCAACTCAGTCAATCGGCTGGTGTCACGGTTCATGAATAGAGTGGCTCCACTACTGGATCGTGGATGCCGGGGTAATGCCGTGCCACTAGACAAGTATTCGGGGGTCTGTGGAAGCGGATGCAGCTCGCAAGGTTCCAGAGTTTGCGACTACTGGTTCTCGAGCGGGTCGAGCAGCCCGTGACTACTTCCTCCGATGCTATATCATCCTGACATGTCTGGCGTAATGAGCCGGTTTGCGGCCAACGTCCACGGTGGTGGGTGGGCATGGCAGGGTGATGAAACTTTTTATACGGGTATGGCGACTACCCGGAAGGATAAAAACTTTTTAAGTTCTGCCAAGGTTGAGAGTAAACTCTGTAAAAAATCAAACAAGAGACCTCGTCCAGATGTCCAATCATCAGACGAGGGATGTGTAAGACCTTCCCATAGGAAGGTAGATAGGTTGGTTGAGTATTGTGCGCCAGTACCACGATTTTTCGTCGTGAAGGTGCAAGAAGAGGGTATATCTTTTAAAGAGAGGTCCCCCTTCTTTGTTGCCCGAACGTTGAGGAATACGTGCCCAACTGGTGTTAAGTCAGTACGCAAATTGTCGGACGGTACGTTGTTAGTCGAAGCAGAGACTTAGTCTTCGTCGACGCTGCAGAAATGCGAGGTATTTGGTAAATACCGTATTTCTGTTCTGCCACACAAGACTCTTAATACAACTCGAAGCGTCATAACAGATCGCGATCTTGCTTACCTCACGGAGGAAGAGTTCGTGCAGGAAATGGCATCGCAAGGTGTCATTGAATGCAGAAAACTCAAACCCCGAAATGGAAAGCCCTCGATCTCAATGGTGGTGTCCTTCGCTGGCACTAGGTGTCCAGCATCGGTAAGGGTGGGGTATAACGTTTGCAACGTTCGCCGCTACTATCCTAACCCGATGCGATGCTACAAGTGTCAGCATTATGGGCACACCTCAAGTCGTTGTGGTAAGCAGACCATTTGTGCCAACTGCGGACAGGATCAACATGAAGTCCTGTCCAAACCTGTCCAAACGCGGCACACTGCGTGAATTGCAAAGTGCGCATGCATCCACCTCACGCCACTGCCCAACGTACTTGGAGGAAAATGCCATTCAGACGATCAAGACGCAGGACAAGATACCATATTATGACGCAAAGAGGAAATACAAAGAAAGACCTGTTACTTTCGCGAAATCCTTCGCGCAGGTAGCAGCAAAAAGAACAGCAAGCGTCCAGACTCACGCGGAGACATTGCCCCGTCCGACTTTAGTGACAAGTATAGTTGCGCGCAAACAATCCGGCAATAAAAAGGTGTTGGAATCGGTCCCTGAGACAAAAATTCAGACCCCACAACCCGGGGGGTCGGGTCTGAATAAACCCCCCCAATCAAAAGGAGAACGCACACCATCTCAGTTCTCCCCACCACCTAAAGAGAAGTCTCCACAAACTTCTCCAAAAACAAGAAGCGACCAGAGTGTGGTCGCTTCTGCCAAACCCTCATCAGCCACTCCAGTATCGGAGACTGATAAGGGAACTGTTGGCTCTCAATGGATACCAGTGAGAGCCAAACCATCCAAAAGAGAGTCCAGTGTGTCCACGAAAGCACCGGAACAATCAAGTGAAACCGTCGCCGAGAAAATGGCTGTTGACCCGCAACCTAAGGGTAAACCAAAGATCATTAGGTTGCGGGGTAACTCCCCTAAACAAAAATGAATGGTCCACTAATGCAGTGGAACTGTAACGGTGTATATCAGCGCTATGAAGAGCTACGACAATTAATGTACGAGTTTGCACCATCATGTGTCTGTCTACAGGAAACAAATTTCAAGGATACCGACACATTCTCTCCTAGAGGATACTCCGTGTTTCGCACGGATTTCCTTACTGGGGCATGAGCATGTGACGGCGTGACAATTCTCATTAGAGACACATTGTACCACGACCCAGAGGATTGTGAAGGAAAGCAAGCGCGAATCATGGCGCAAATACGTGTCCACCGTTACAGTTGCCACTCCAGTGGCCAAAGTTTGGGAGAAGGTCCGGAAAATCTCCGGTCGAAATACAGCTACAGCCATTGCTGTCCTATCGGTAAATGGTAATGTAGTTACATCAGCGGTCGAAATTGCTAACACTTTGGCATCTAATATTGCGTTCAATTCTAGCTCTGAACATTATCCATCTGAGTTTCTAACTCGTAAAGCAGGTCTAGAATCTATACCTCTTAATTTCTTCTCCAGAAATGACGAGGTATACAACCTGCTTTTCTCTCGTGAAGCGCGATGTCAAAGTGTAAGGATAGCTCTCCTGGTCCAAAGGCGATACATTATCGTATGATCCGAAATCTTCCGGAATCATCTAAGTCTAGGCTTTTGAATGTCTATAACAGGATATGGACTGAGGGCAAGTGCCCGACCAAGTAGAAGGAATCTCATATAATTCCTATACCCAAAGTCGGGAAAGATAAACACTTGCCTTCTAGCTATAGACCTATATCGCTGACCAGTTGTCTCTGCAAGCTCATGGAGCGAATGATCAGGAAGCGTCTGATTTGGTTTTTAGAATCAAACGACTTGCTGGCCAATACACAGTGCGGTTTTCGCCGTCACCGCTCAACAGCAGATCATCTGGTCAGACTAGAGACAGCTATCAGGAATGCTTTCGTTGAAAACAAACACCTGGTAGCTGTGTTTTTCGATATTGAGAAAGCCTATGACACTGCATGGAATTATGGTATTCTCCGTACTCTGCATTCCTGGGGTCTCCGGGGACGCTTGATGTTCTTTATAAAAGACTTCATGTCGAACCGGCGCTTCAGGGTGCGGATCGGAAATACCCTGTCACAAATGTTCGCACTGGACAATGGGGTCCCACAGGGCTCCATACTGAGCGTTACGCTATTTTTAATTGCCATTAACGGTGCAGCTTCATGTATTCGATTGCCTATACAGAGTTCGATATTTGTCGACGACATTGGTATCTTTGTCGCCGGACAAAAGACTAGTACAATCGAACGTCAGCTACAGCTGACTATCAATCGTCTCGATACATGGGCAACCGAAAATGGCTTTAAATTCTGGACCAGCAAAACTGTATGTGTCCATTTCAGTAGGAAAATGGGGGTACATCCCAATCCTACACTCACACTAAATGGAGCACAGTTACCGTTTGCAGTTCAGACCGCACTGTCATGTTGCGTTTATATCGTTCTCTAGTGCGCTCTAAGCTGGACTATGGACGTCTAGCTTATGGGTCAGCTAAACACCAAGAGATAAGAATTCTTGACACTGTACATCACACTGGGGTTAGATTGGCCACAGGTGCTTTTCGCACCAGTCCAATACTAAGCGTGCTGTGTGAAGCAGGTGAACCGTCACTGTACAATCGTCGTGAAATTCTATCCTTGCGGTATATGGCTGCACTCAGTGCCAGGCCAGATCATCCCGCGTATGACCCTATTCTACAAAATAGGCATACAGAGATTTATGACAGAAAACCAAGAGCCAATTGGCCTTTTGGTCTGAGGACTTTCGACATTTTGGGCGATATTGATTTTAATATGCCTGAAATGGCAAGTTTCGTTTTGTGTGCTGTTCCACCATGGACGCTACCGCGTCCACTTGTGAACCTCACATTAACCAGGTTTGATAAAGATACTACGTTGCCTATCGAATACCAACATGTGTTACTAAGAACACTGGTCCCTAGGTTCGAGGATACTGTCATTTTTACTGACGGATCAAAATCCGGAACCAGGTTAGTTAGTAAGTTAAAGTTTTTTGGCGCACAGCAACAAAGGCTATTTGCGCCTAACGCAGCCCATCTAAATGACTACACTACATATTAAAAACAATAAATTAAACAATTAATAAATAGATAACATCAATAAAATTACACATACTCAATAAAAGAAATCTTGCACAGACAAACACAAATAAATAAGACAAAAAGTCTGTTCGAAAATTGGAACAGACTCAGGGTGATGGCAAGAGGCTGTAAAGGGGCCAATTACCATCGAATATCACAGTTAATACCAACATGTCCATGTTGGTATTAAAGGCAACGAAGCGGCAGATGCAGCTGCAAAAGCCGCCTCTCACAGACCTATGATTGATGTTTCCAGAGTTTCGTTTTTCCAGATGAGAAATTACGTTTTTCGCAAAGAGTCATCTGAAACATCTGGTTTTAGACATGTGGCAACATGAGTGGAGCCGCACACAGAACGTTAAGTTACGACAGATTAAGGGAGACGTTAAACCATGGGGTTCTTCCTGCAGGATTAACCGCAGGGAGGAAACCGCCATCACACGCCTTCGTATAGGTCACTGTTGGTGGACCCATTGACACCTCCTTCGAGGAGAAGAGTCCCCTATCTGTAAGACGTGTAACACAGATTTGTCTGTGTTACACCTTTTAACTGAGTGTATACAGTTCGAGGATGTCAGGGAGAGGTTAGGCCTGTGCTATGACCTGTCAGTTGCTTAAGGTGACGACAGGGTACTCATGAACAGGCTGATACTCTTCCTGAGAGAATCGAACTTATTGTTTTATGTGTGAAGTCTTGCACCTTATTTTAAAGTGTTTCTAGTTATTGACTGTGATATTCGATGGTAATTGGCCCCTTTATAGCCTCTTACCATCACCCTGAGTCTGTTCAAATTTTCGAACAGACCTTTTATATTTTTTATTTGTTTTTGTCAGTGCAAGATTTCTTTTATTGAGTATGCGTATTTTTAATGATTTTATCTATTTATTTATTGTCTAATATACTGTTTTTAATATATAGTCTAGTCATTTAAATGGGCTGCGTAAGGCGCAAATAGCCTTTGTTGCTGTGCGCCAATTTTAACTAATTAACTAACTGCACTTAACTGGAACAATTTGAGTTGATCCTAATTAATACTGGCACAGTTAGGATGAAATGTAGTACAGCACTTCCCACATTTTATTACAGTTTGTCTACTGGTGATAGTCTTATTGCAATTTTTGCATGAGACGCCCATGGTGCGACAACTAGTAACAAGTCTGCTAGGAATTTGCACGCCTGATTATGCACAGAAATTGTTTTAGTATAGTTTTATTTTTAAATTATTGATTTAAATATTTACACAAGGAAATATGAAAATCAAATTAGCACACTACAACAATCGAAATTTTCCACATTAATTGATATAAAATTTATGTAAAAAAATCTCAAATTAGATCACTTCTACGGCACCTAATGTAAAGCGTTAACAAACACGTAATTAACACGTTCTATAACACATACGAAATATTATTAGATATAATCGTGATGAGCATCAAACTTACAATGATATAAATTGTGGTCACTTATGTTTAAAATTTTTGTATGAAAACAAATAAAATATATATGTAAAGGTGATAACATATTAGTTGCCTTAAAGAAGCCATGTCATACACGTTCACTCTCACAGGACGCAGCTCTATCTTAACTGCAGATATTAATCCCGCTATTGATTTAGATGATGATGGAGAATACGTGTTGGGGTTAATTAATTGTGAGTCATATAATGCGATTCCAAACATTGAAGAGAGTGTTAGTAATTGTTTCTATTTTGGTAAAAAAAAATGTGAATTACCAACAGGATCATACGAAGTGAAGGATATAAAAACATACTTGAACAGGTTTATTAAAAAATTGAATGAGGATGCTCCGCGTGGGAAAGAAACATTAATAATAAAGGCGAACAGAAGTACTTTAAAATGTGAAATATTAGCAAGTCAAGATATTGATTTCACTAGAAATGATACCTTCAGAGAATTATTGGGGTATAAATCCAATCTTCTAAAAGCTAATGAGGTACATATAGCTGATTATCCAATAAATATTCTCAAAGTAAAGGCTATATGTATTATGTGCAATTTGATATCAGGATCATATAATAATAATGAACAAACGCATATTATTCATGAATTTTTCCATTAATTTGTAGAACCTGGTGAAAAAATTATTGAAAACCCACAAAATACGATTTACATGCCTATAAACACACGTAGTATAAGATCGATTATTGTACATAAACAAGATCAAGATTGCAATTTAATCAATTTCAGGGATGAAGTCATCACGTTAAGACTACATCTAAAGAAAGTAGCTCAGAATGGTCATTAAATACCATCAACCCACTATCCGCACGGTAATAAATAAACCGTATGAGTTTAAAAAAACCAGTTCGTTAAGGACGGTCAAACAGTTAACGTTGGTTAATCGGAAGTTTCTGCAATCGCTTGGACTTCAAATTAAGATTTAAAAATTGGTGGTAAAATAAACGATCTTGCTGACAAGAAGAAGAAGAAGAATAAATTCTCTACGGTAGTTATTTGGATTAGGATTAAAATCAGTGTTAAGTGCGTGATCTGGTGGTGTTCCCGGATGGGGACCCTGACCAGAACCCTGCTCTGAGGGGCACTAAAAATAAGCGGTTGGACTGTATCATGCGCAAATCTACGCGATTGTAGAATATGGAAGATAGGATTGGAGAAATAACGGTTAAATGGACTTACCTCGTACTGGAGCGTGGTCGAATCAAAGGGCCCTTTGAACTGTGTTGATACACACACACAATTAAGTCCACACACGAAATAATACAAGACGGGGTCTTCTTTTGTAGAGACCGAAAAACGGGGTTTACGGTACACAAGGCTGCAATAGCCAGAGTTGTCACACTAACGATACTGATACAAGCTGCTGTCGGAGCAAGCGTGTTCGAGACTATGTAGAAAAAAAAATATATTAAAGCTAAAAAAACCCTCACTAGAAATAGGTTTCGCAGTAGCGCGAACATTCCGCCCGCCGAAAGATACAAATCTTTCAACGAGGGAAGAAAACGAAAGGAAAGTTAAGGGGGTGTATGTCCGTTAGGCAACGGACATAGTTTCACCACGGGTCGAAGAAAGGTGCCCGTGGGAGTGCGAATGGTTGCTACTCGAATAATCCCATCAGGACCAGGGGTAGCGGCGACGACACGGCCAAGTCTCCACCGTAATGGCGGTGACAGTTCGTCCTTAATAATGACCAGCTGATCAACAGAGATCGGAGAGGTATTTACTCCGCTGTTGCAGCGTATTTAGATACTCGTGATGCCAGCGGTTCCAAAAATGTTGCTGAATTTGTTGCACGAGTTGCCATCGCGAGAGAGTGTTATGGTTAATGGGGGTGACATCAGGATCGGGCAGACCGACCAGAGATTCCTGTATCAAGAAGTGAGCGCGCATAGATCGTTGGGATCGGAGCTTATCGGGCATAGGGGCCGAGAATTAAGAACGGCTTCAATCTCAACAACAACAGTATACAGTTCCTCATAAGTGAGGATCCGGTCGCCTACAATTCGAAATAGGTGGTTCTTCACCGATTTGATGCCTTCCTCCAAGAGGCCCCCACTATAAATGGGCTGCAGCGGCCTCGACGCACAAAAAAGCGTCGAAAGGCTGCAAGAAATACGTCCGCGGATAAGTCAGAGGCGATCTCTAAGTGAACAGCTTTAGTAGCAAAACAAACAAAGAGACATAAATACGCCTTATGGGTGCGAATTCCGCGAGCGCGTGAAACGATACGGTGAACGGTCCACCGTATTCAACGCCTACAGTTTTAATGCGTTTGATCCGGGTGACTCGTGTAGAGGGTAAGTTACCCATGAAAGGGGTGTGAGCTATAGGGTTAGTTCGAAAACACTGGTGACACTTACTAAGTTCATGTCGTATAACGTTACGAGCGGATATGATCCAGTATCTGCGACCTAAAATAGCCTGTAACGCTTGTGGGCCGAGATGAAGATACCGCTGGTGATACTGGTTGATAATCAAACTAGTAAGACGGTTGCGGCGAGGCAAAATAATAGGATACTTTTGCTCGAAGTCAATAGACGCATGGCGAAGACGGCCTCCGACACGGAGAATTCCATCTTTATCTACAAATGGATTCAATTTTTGTAAATATCTGGGACAGGGGCGATTATTTCGCACCGCTAATAATTCAGCACAAAATACCACTGATTGAACTGTTCTTATCCAAGTAGTAAGAGCAGTATCAATCTCATTGGTGGTGAGACAAGTGGATGGGGGGGAACTGCCAGTACGAGTTCGAGTGAAGAAGCGACGGCAGTACGCGGTGATACGAGTAGCTTCGACAGTGAGGAATATCTGTCAAGTAGCTCTAGTGGCGGTGGATTAGTGCTGAGAAAATGAAGGATTGTTTTCTCAGACTTAATTTCCTCCACCGCGACAGAGTTATTAAAGCATTGTGGAGAAGGCCACTCTGTAACTGGGAGCATGAGCCAGGTAGGT
This sequence comes from Liopterus haemorrhoidalis, assembly GCA_963971575.1. Taxonomy (NCBI): domain Eukaryota; kingdom Metazoa; phylum Arthropoda; class Insecta; order Coleoptera; family Dytiscidae; genus Liopterus; species Liopterus haemorrhoidalis. Next base: position 25,711,782 of record OZ020614.1, on the reverse strand, counting down.
CCATGCTACCAGAGCTCAAGATTGACCAACTCGCGGGGAAGCACTCCGCGTGAGGCACAATCAGCTGGATTATCAGCGGAACGCACGTGCCGCCAGAGATTTGGAGAGAGAACGGATTGTATTTCCGTTACTCTGTTGCTAACAAAGGTTTTCCACCTGTTTGGGGAAGACCCGATCCAAGTAAGAGCAACAGTTGAGTCAGACCATGCGTAGATGTCACGAAAAGAAACAGACAACATGTCTAACAGTGACTTAAATAAGCGAGCCAAGAGTACAGCAGCGCAAAGTTCAAGTCGCGGGAGCGATATTCGTTTGAGGGGGGAAACGCGTGATTCAGAACACAATAAGGTAATCTGGGAAGATGAGTGGAGCGAAGAGGACCGACTGTATATAACGGCTGCATAGCCAGCCTCGGACGCGTCGCAAAATCCGACTAGATCTAAATACTCTCCCACCGCGATATATCGCGGGATGCTAATCGCGGAAAGAGCGCTGAGCTCAGTCTGGAATTGCTTCCAACGACTGATTATGTCTGGAGGGGGCTCGTGATCCCAATCAACAGAGAGAGTCCATAACAATTGGATGATACGTTTAGCAAACATAGTCACGGGGGCGAGCCACCCCAGCGGATCAAAGATCTTAGCTATCTCGGATAAAATCTTCCGCTTGGTACAAACGGGGTCAAGGGATTCTGTCTCATAAGAGAACTGATCCAGAACAGGGTTCCAGCGTAGGCCAAGTATCTTAATAGAGAGGTCACGGTCTAGCTGAAGAGGAGTATCCACGACCTGTTTAAACGTAGGAGGGACGTGGATCAAAGTTCGCGGATTATTGGTGCTCCATTTTCTTAATTCAAATCCTCCGCTCGCGAATAACGCGGATAAGTCCTGCTGCAACTGAATGGCACCGTCGAGGGTGTCACTTCCAGTTATAATATCGTCCACGTAGGTACATGTGGAAATAACTTGGGCTGCAGAAGGGTACTTATGCTGTTCATCGTGTGCTAGTTGCTGGAGGGTGCGTAGAGCAAGATACGGCGCGCAGCTCATGCCATAAGTGACAGTATTTAACTCATACACATGTGGGGGTTGCAAAGAATCAGAATTCCATAAGATCCGTTGAAATGGTCTGTGTTCAGGATGAACAAGGATATGTCTGTACATTTGACGGACGTCAGCTGTCAGAACATATTTATAAAACCGAAACCGTATCAGAATAGCTGAGAGATCCTGTTGCAGCGGAGGGCCTGTCAACAGGACGTCGTTTAATGACATCTCCGAAGAGGTTTTCATGGAGGCATTAAAAACGACACGGAGTTTTGTAGTCGTACTGTCTGGTTTCAGTACACAGTGATGTGGAATGAAATAGCTATTTTCTTCCATATTTGGCCTAGCGAGTTGCCTCATATGGCCTGTGTCGATGTAGTCTTGCATAAAGGCAAGATAATCAGTTTTTAACTGAGGGTTTTTTGTAAGCCTCCGCTGTAATGCGGAATAACAGCGCAGCGTTTGAGCGCTAGAGTTATCTAAGGTAGGTGGGTAGGCTCGAAATGGTAGGGCGACACTGTAGCGACCAGAGGCGTCGCGACGCGCAGGGTCCCGAAATATAGTCTCGCAGCGTCTATCCTCAGAACTGAGAACAGGTGCTGGAGATGCGACCTCTTCGATTTCCCAAAATCGTTTGAGGGCAGTGTCTAATGAAGTAGATTCATTAGACGAGTCAGTAGCGAGATGAAAAGTATTGATTGAGTTTATCTGAGGTGCAGATAATTCTCCCATCAGAACCCAACCGAATACTGTTTCTAAGGCTGCGGGTGACCCTAGAATACTGGGCAGCCGCCCGCCTTGCAAGATGTGAGGGAAGAGATCCGCACCGATAAGCATATCAATGCGTGAGGGCGAATTATAATGCGGATCAGCGAGCTTCAACGCAGTGAGATGCGAGAAGGTAGAACTGTGTGGCAGTGCCCGGTTGGGCATGACTCCAGTTATGCATGGAACCACAACAGCTGAAGTGACAAATGAAGGGGTAGTTTTACCGAGAGGGGAAATAGTACAGGTAGCGATGCCACGAGCGTTGGGCACGCTAATTACTCCAAGTCCATGTATAGGGACGTGCAGGCGACGACGCTTTAATCTAAGCCGCTGAACGCATGGTTCAGTTATGTAGCTAGACTGGCTAGCGCAGTCTAACAAGGCCCTTAAAGCATGCGGTCGGCCATGTACGTCGGTGATGTTAATAAGAGCTGTAGCTAGCAACACAAAGTTTGGTTGCGAACTCGAATTAACAAGGGTAGAAATACCAGCAGACCCAGGGCCGGACTCCGAATGGTCGCATTCTGGGCGCTGCGTGGGCGTAGTCAAACTGCTGGTAGCAGGACTGCTACCGTTAAAATGTAAGAGCGAATGGTGACGCTTGTTGCAGATGGAACAAGAGCGTACCGAGGGACATGAATTAAATTGGTGAAAAGAGCTCAGACAATACATGCACAAGTGATTGTCTTTAGCAATAGTAAACCGTTCGCGACGAGATTTACTTTTAAAGACTGGACATTGATAAGCAAAATGAGGTGTCTGACAGATAACACAGTTAGGGGGAGTGTATTTGCTGGACACAAATGACACTGACGCCGAATGTTTACGACGTGGTGTGACAATGGGGTTGGAAGTCGTGCTGGTCACGCTGTCCGATGGTGAACACAACTCCTTTGAGCGCAATTTCTTTCCTAGAAAATCTAAGAGATTTGTAAGTTTCGGAAAGGGGTTGCACTCATCAAGCGAGAGTTCATAAGCCTCACGCGATTTAGCATCTAGTTTTTTGAGGAGAATGACGGACAGAATAAAGTCCCATGTAGATACGGGTAACTTTAATGCCCTCAGCGCTTCAACATTCACCCAAACTTCATTCAGAAAGGTTCTGAGTGCCGTCGGTGATTGGGTGGAAATATTGGGTAATGAAAGAAGTTTTTCCAGATGTTGCGTTGCTATGAGGCGTTTGTGCTCATATTTCTCCTCCAAGAGCGCCCAGGCGACAGGATAATTTTCAGCAGTGACTGTTAGACTTTTGATTACGTTAAGGGCTTCACCGCTCACGTTAAATTTCAGATAGTAGAATTTAGTAACGGGGGTGAGCTGGTAATTATCATGGACTAGACTGCGAAAGAGATCCGCGAAACTGCACCATGACGTATAATCACCCGAAAACTGAGGGATGGCTAGCTTAGGCATACGAACGTCAGAAAGTTTAGGGTGAGACAAAGGGGGTGAAGTAACATCTTCACTAGGAAACAAACTGCGAAAAATACCCTTTATCTCGTATACGTAATCTTCATTCTGCTCCCGGATTTGGAATTGAGCTTCTAAGTCATCAGATTTTTTGAGCTTCTGAATTTCAGCTTCTATCTGAAGTTGCAGGGTTTTAAATTCAGACGTAAGGCTCTCTAGGTCTTGAAACCTAGTTTTCAAAGATTCATGATGGCTTATATCCTTTTTCGCGGTTCTAGCGATTTTTAGCATGGATTTAATAGATCGCCTGATCGCATCGCGTGCTAACATTAATGTCGAAGTATCCATTGCGAAAAAGGAAAATTTCTAAATACGGACCTGAATAAACTAACAGCTGATTTTGACAGAAGAAATCACAACAGGTGACCTCGAAGGAAGGTTATCGCAAAGACAAAACGGAACAATACCCGTATGTTAACTAACATACAAGTGCGAAGGATTAACAAAATAACGAACTTGCAAAAACCACGAAATAAAATAGCAAATTTTAACAAAAGAATGAATTTATAAGTGAAAAAACCGCGAGAAAATTTAATTTTAACGATTCTAAAGATTCTACCGTCGCGACGCTACGCACAATAACTTCCGGCTCTCGAAGAACCAAAAATGTTAAGTGCGTGATCTGGTGGTGTTCCCGGATGGGGACACTGGCCAGAACCCTGCTCTGAGGGGCACTAAAAATAAGCGGTTGGACTGTATCATGCGCAAATCTACGCGATTGTAGAATATGGAAGATAGGTTGGGAGAAATAACAGTTAAATGGACTTACCTCGTACTGGAGCGTGGTCGAATCAAAGGGCCCTTTGAACTGCAGTAGTTGGTCCGCTCTGGAGAGAGAAGAGATGGGACACACAGCCACGTTGATACACACACACAATTAAGTCCACACACGAAATAATAGAAGACGGGGTCGTCTTTTGTAGAGACACGGGGTTTACGGTACACAAGGCTGCAATAGCCAGAGTTGTCACACTAACGATACTGATACAAGCTGCTGTCGGAGCAAGCGTGTTCGAGACTATGTAGAAAAAAAATATATTAAAGCTAAAAAACCCCCCACTAGAAATAGGTCTCGCTGTAGCGCGAACAATCAGTACAGTTCTCAAGTGTACTAGAAAAAATGGATCTTAATATTTTAAATGTAACAGAGCCTGCTCTAGAAGATAATTCTATTGTTAACGCAGAGAAACACACTCATAACCATACTCATCAACCACTTTTAACAATAATGATGAGATTCGGATACCGATCCCCCAGCAGGATACTTATACTCTACCGTGAAACAGTTTAATTTACATAGAAGGTAGAGTAACTAAGGAGGATGGAAAACCTTCAACCAACGTTAAATTTACGAATAGTGGTATTGCATTTTTGTTCGATGAAATTCGCTATGAAGTGAACGGGGTTGTAAATGATAGGGTTCGAAATCCGGGTATTACAGCCACTATGAAATCGTTTGTTTCATGTAACCAGAATGAAAGTAAGGCGATGAAAAACGCTGGCTGGTATGGGTGTTCAGAGGCTGCTTATTCGTTAATAGATGAAAAGGGTTACTTCAATGTATGTATACCACTAAAAATGATGCTTGGTTTTGCTGAGGATTTCCAAAAAATTATAATGAACTTGCGTCAAAAGTTGGTTCTCATACGCAGCAACACGGATAATAATCCTCTTAAAAATTCTGTTGCTACAGAAAAACTAAATAAAGTTCAGTGGAAGATTCCACACATTTCAGTGGCAGATGCGGAACGCTTAATGTTGTTGAATTTACTTAATGCTAATGCTGAACTGCAATTAGCGTTTAGAAGTTGGGAGTTGATAGAGTATCCCGTTTTGCAAGAAACTCAACATCATACCTGGGCGATGAAAACTACCTCTCAACTTGAAAAACATCGATTTATCATTTTTGGGTTACAGACAAATGTGAAAAATGATTTGGGTAAAAGTATGAGTATATTTAACCATTGTCATTTAACTAATATAAAATTATATTTAAATTCTGAAATATATCCGTATGATAATTTAAATTTGAAATTGTTATGCAATGTTATATGATATGTATGCACAGTTTCAATCATCTTATTACGGTCGAGATAATGGGCCGATAATGTCACCAGATATTCGGACCATTCGCACCATTGGTGGTTATTGACTGCACTCATCAGAATGAAGTATTAAAATCTGGAGCTGTAGAAGTACATTTGGAATTTGAAACTGATGAAAACATGCCTGCGAATACTACTGCATATTGTTTAATTTTACAAGATAAAATTGTTAAATATTCTCCTACAACCAGTATTGTACGTGTATTGTAATTTTCTTATAATATGTATACTTTAAATAATGATAAAAGTGTGTAATGATATATTTGTAATGTTTTATGTTTTCAATAAATTCGCATGTGAGAAATATACAAAATATGTTTTATTTAATGACCCTTTTTCAGATCATTAGATTAATATCACGTTGACAAGGTTACCTTCTAACGTAATCATTTTGGTTTTTATAAATTAAATAGAATTATGACCTTAACATTCTACGACATTCTAAGTATCCTTCTAACGGAAATATTTTCATTTTTATATATAGTAAATATGATGTCACATTGTAACGACAATAACATGTCTAGGCTAGGCTAGGGGCGGGGTGTGAAATTAGGATTGCAACTCGCCTCAGGCTTAACACGAAGGTCTGAAAAATATGACCTTGAAAACACCTGGCGATGTGACGAGAAAGTAAAATGTGGAAGGGAATGTGACGAGAAAGTAAAATGTGGAAGTGAAGTGTCTATGTGACCTTGAATTGAGGCAGAACGATCATTGCTATACTACTACGTCGTAATCAGGTCATTTGTGTATAATTTGTATATGCTGCCGACGTACTCAATCCCGTACAGTGTTGTCGGTATTTACATCGTTTCTGTAAACAAATATCCCCATGTTGACCGTCATTTGACGATTGTCTAGCGTAAGTAATAAAATTTACGTATATTTCAATATGACATAATTTTAATTTTGGGATTAATAGTTCATTTATAAGGTTTCTCGGTTAATCTAATGTTTACTATTGACATTGAATGAATGTCAATAACAATCAATATTATTTAAAAATTTATATGAGGCTAAAAAATTTCATTTTTGATCGGTTGCAGTGGTAATAATAAAATAATTTTTTTACTTGCATTCTGCTACATCCTTAGAACTGTCTATGTACTTCGTATGATTCCTATTTTCACTTACGAATTTTTAAAATTATTTAACTTGAACTTCGAAACTATTTTTCAAGAATGAAAAAGTGAATGTAATTTTTCTATTTCTTGATACGTTTTCCATTTACCATGTACGCCATAAAAATTATAGTATAATAAAACAATGATTCAAAACATTTTACTGTATGACCAACACAGAGCGTGTCGTGGTAGTTTTTTTTTTTTATATATATATAATAATAATTTTATTTATGGGTGCTTCAACATCTAGGTTATTAGCACCCTGTTACATTAAGGAATTTTACATTGTACATTTCAAATTTAAATTTACCAATGACCAACCGTCTTTTTTATTTAAACACGATGTCTTAGTAATTTGGGAAAAATATTATGATAACCCGAGTCTACCAAAAGAATCGAATGGTAGTATTGAAATTTTCCGGAACAAACCGGAAGTACGGGATATCAAGGATAACTTTGATTTTTTAAATGGTAACATATACCGAGTTGGGCGTCTTTGGGTAAATTTTAGCTGGGATTTTATTAAAATTAGGGGGATATGGTTTATTGCGTGTAATAAATTTGTTTATTTATATAAGAAAGATTTGATTTTCATTATTTATTAGAATAGTATGTTATGAGTTTAGTATGTTTACGTCAAACTGATTTAAAATTATTAATTGCTTATTCTTCTGTAGCTCATATGGGTATGGTTTTAGGTGGGATTATAACTTTAAATTATTGGGGATTTTGTGGTTCCTATGCCATAATAATTGCTCATGGGCTGTGTTCTTCTGGTTTATTTTGTTTAGCAAATATTTCTTATGAGCGGTTAGATATACGGAGAATATTTATAAATAAGGTATTAATTAATTTAATACCTAGAATGACTTTATGATGATTTTTATTATGTTCTTCAAATATAGCAGCTCCTCCATCTATAAATTTACTAGGGGATATTAGTTTGTTGAATAGATTAATATCTTGGACTTGATTATCAATATTTTTTTTAATGTTCTTATCTTTTTTTAGAGCTGCTTATACTCTATATTTATATTCTTTTAGTCAACATGATAAAATATATTCTGGAAAATATTCTTGTTTTTCTGGTTTTATTCGAGAGTATTTATTGTTATTTTTACATTGATTTCATTTAAATTTATTAATTGGTAAAAGAAATTTTTTTATGTTATGAATTTATTTAAATAATTTAACTTTAATATTTGGATTTGTGGTATCAAATATGTAATTTATTTACCTTAAATTATTATAATTATTTCTATTTGTATTATTATTTTTTTTTTATTTGTATTGAGTTTATCTAGTTTTATTTGTGGGTTAAATTTTTTAATTAATGATTATTCAATTTTATTAGAATGGGAATTATTAAGTTTAAATTCTAATTCGATTGTAATAAGAATTTTATTAGATTGAATGTCTTTATTATTTATAAGATTTGTTTTATTTATTTCTTCTATGGTTAGTTTTTATAGAAATGAATATATAATAGGGGATTTAAATATTAATCGATTTATTATTTTAGTTTTATTATTTGTTTTATCTATAATATTATTAATTATTAGACCTAATTTAATTAGAAATTTATTGGGTTGGGATGGTTTAGGTTTAGTTTCTTATTGTTTAGTTATTTATTATCAAAATGTTAGGTCTTATAATGCTGGGATGATTACTGCTTTAATAAATCGAATTGGGGATGTAATATTATTAATTGCTGTTTCTTGAATATTAAATTATGGTAGATGGAATTATATTTTTTATATAGATTTTATGAAAAATGATTTTTATATACAAATTATTTGCCTATTATTAATAGTTGCCATAACTAAAAGAGCTCAAATCCCATTTTCTTTTGAATCATTGTTAATATTTTTTTTTAAATATAAATTTTTAAATAATATTGATTGTTATTGACATTCATTGAATGTCAATAGTAAACATTAGATTAACTGAGAAACATTTATAAGGTTTCTCGGACTATTAATCCTAAAATAAAAATTATGTCATATTGAAATATACGTAAATTTTATTACTAACTTAGACAATCGTCAATTGAAGGTCAACATAAGGATATTTGTTTACAGAAACGATGCAAATACCGACAACACTGTACGGGATTGACTACGTCGTCAGCATATACAAATTATACACCAATGACCTGATTACGACGTAAATATGTATGGGGCTTAATACCGGTTATCAAATAAAGCAAAAATGTTTTTTTCATAATTCGTTACCCGTTGAAGGTTGCTCCAGGAGTGCAAAGTGCGCTCTTTCTATTTTTGATACATATACTCCTGAAATCCCTTTAGATTCGGTGGGTCTGTGGTTGTCTGTTGCATGTACATGGCTTGACAACGTCGGTCAGATAAATATAATAATAATAATAATAATAATCTTTATTAAACTTCAAAAAGGTACAAGTTAAGTCGACAGAGTGTAATTAGTACACAGAAAATAATTGTAAAACAGTATTACATAGAATATAAGACGGGGAAATATAGAGGAAAGAGAAAGAATATAAGATGGGAATGGTCAGGGACAGAAATTGAAGAGCTAAAAATTAAGAAGTACCTCGGATATGTTCTAACGAGGAAAAACAGAGCAGAGCATCATGTTACAGAAAGGGTGAAGAAAGCAAGAATGGTTATGGGGAAGCTATGGAGCATAGGAGAGAGGAGGTTTGACGACGATATCAGTTGGAGGATCAAATTGTTTGACGGGATAGTGAAGAGTATTCTCATGTACGGAGTAAGGATCTGGGGATGGAAAGAATGGGATATAGTAGAAAGGGTACAAAAGGGATACATGAGATGGATAATGGGATTAGACAGAACGACACCAGGATATATAGTGAGAGAGGAAATGAAGAGGGAAAAACTGAGAGTGGGAGCCGGGGCGAGGGCGGCGAAGTATGAGAAGAAAATCAGAAAGGACGAAAGAAGGAAGATATTAAGAGAATGCTGGGAAGAAAGATGAAGGAAGAACAAAAGGGTAAACTGTCGGAATGGGGAGAAACAAGGAAAGAGTACTATTGGAGATGTGGGATGGACATAAGGGAAGCTGAGCGAAAGAGAAATGGAGGAAGAAACATAGTAGAAGAATTGAGGAGGAGAGACAAGGAGGTACAGGAGCAGGAAAGAACAGTAAGAATAGACAATTCAAGGAACCAAGAATGTAGAAGAAGAAAGAAAGTCATAAAATGTATTATTTTATTTTATTATCATTATGACTATTTTTTCAATGTACTGGTTAAAACCCTAAACGCCGCAAGGCCTAGGGTAAATAAAAAATTATATATACATAGAATATAAATTAAATAGTGTATACAATTTTGTCATGGAAGAATTCTTGCAGTGAATTGTATGTCTTTTCAAGAAGAATGTTTTTAAACTTCTTCTTAAATATAGAGGTTCTTTCTTGTCTGAGGCCCTCTGGGAGATGATTATATATGCGGATTACTATGTTCTGTCTTGATGAAGGATTTAATCTGACTTTAGGAACTGTAAGATTTTTCTTAGACCGAATGTTGTGGTTATGAGATTGTTCTCTAGTACTTAGGGTTGAACACATTTTCTTAATTTCCATAGCTTGAATTAATACAAATTAAAGATAAAATTAAGGATTATTAAAATTAAGGATAAAAAGTAAGAATCTTGAGTTTCTTGAAAATAGGTTTACAATGGTTAGTTCTTGAAGAAGCTACAATAGCTCTGACAGCCTTTTTTGTAATTTAAATACCCTTTCTGCTTGTGGCGTACCACCCCATAGTAGTAAGCCATATGACATGATGGAGTGAAATAAACAAAAATAGGTTTGTAGGGCAATTTGTTGATTTGTAACAGTCCTGATTCTTCTAATAGCAAACATTGCACTGTTGAGTTTCAAACCGATTTTGTCTACATGAAGACTCCATGTCAATCTGGAATCAAGGTGCAGTCCTAGGAAGGTGCCTGTCTCATTACTTCCACGTTGTCTATTTGATATAAAGGTGATAGTTTTTGTTTTATTCTGATTGAGCGTTAATTCATTAGCTCCAAACCATACTGCTGCTTCGGAATAAGAAATAGATGTTTTCTGTTTCAAACTTTCTGGATCGTTATCACTAGTTCCTAATGTTGTATCGTCCGCAAAAATAACAGGGAAAGATGTTACGTTGTCTGGCAGATCGTTTATATATATTATGAAAAAGAGGGGTCCTCAGATCGAACCTTGTGGTACATCTTCCTCAATAATTAAGGGTTCACTGAATGAGGTTTTGTGACATACTATCTGTTTCCTATTTGTTAAATAGGACTGTATGAGCTTGAGAAGAGTACCTCTGATACCATAATATTCTAATTTATTCAAAAGATGTTGATGTGGTACACAGTCGAACGCTTTACTTAAGTCACATAACTGAATGGAACAATCTTGCTTATCTTCCAGTGCTGTACAGATATTTTGAATTAATCCCTTTGCTGCGTCCGTTGTATTTCTGTGCGGTCGAAACCCATATTGTTGATCAGAGAGGTAATAAGTTTTCTCAAAGAAGTTTTTAAGTTGGTTTGCAATCACACGTTCCAATTTTAGAAAAAAAAAAAAAAAATTAGAAAATATTGATAGAAGTGATATTGACCTATAATTGTCTGGTTGAGCAGAGTCTTTACTTTTATATATAGGAACAATTTTAGCTATTTTCATGTTTTCTGGAAATATAGCTTCTTTTAGACATGCGTTGATGATGTCACAAAGCGGATTTGATATTTCAGCTGAGACGTATTTAACTATTATGGAATCAATATCAAATATATCCTAACTGAGCTTTGGTTTTAGTTCATGTAGAATATTTACAACATCAGATGACGAGATCGGATGGAAAAAAATTGTCAAACCGTTTACTCTTTTTTGCTGTAATAATTCAGCTGAAGTTATACCAACGTATGGTAAATTCTTTGCTAATTTCTTAGCAATATTCGAAAAATATATTTGGAAATCTTTTGCGGATGGTGTAGTTAGCTGTTCTTTTTGTTGCTTTCTAGCTGTCTTTTTGTTTATGACATACCAAATTGATTTCTGTTTATTTGCCGAGTTTTCTATTAATTTTAAATTTTTTTCGATTTTTCTTTTTCGAGATGTTTAAAGTACATGCTTCTATATTTTAAAGAACTGGATTTCAAAGTATCACTTCTTTTTTGTCTATATGCATCATGTAACAAACCTAAAGTTTCTTTCATTTGTCTAGTTTCTTCTGATACAAAATATTTTGTAGACACTTTTCGTGTAGCTTTTGGCGGAAATGTTTGATTATGCAGATTTATAAAAATTTGTAAAAAGTTGTTAAATTTGTATATTTGTATATTTGTATTTTATTATGTTCTGAGTAATCTCTGTATATTTGTCGATTGAACTCATTGTTTTTATAAAAAGGTACTCTGATAATCTGTGGGTTATGGCCAGAGATTTTTTGTCAAAACATTTACTTTATAGGACTGTATATTAGTAAATATATTATCAAAACATGCTAAATATCGCTTTGGTTCAAAGATTGTCTGTGTGAGACCAAAATTAAGGCAGGTACTAAGAACATCCTTTGAATCATTATTGTTCTTTAAAAAATCGACATTAAAGTCACCTGCCACTACTATTTTTATTTTATTATTAAAATTTGCATAAATGTAGTACATGGCTTCTTCAAAAACTTCAGTATATTCCTCTAAGTTGGAATGAGGTGGTCTGTATAGAGCAAGTATCACTAAGTTTTCCATACAGCCAGTCCATATATACAGCAGTCATTTCACAGACCTTTTCCCTTGATAATTTATTTATTTCTATCACTAGTTTGCAATGAATTTTATTTTTTGCATATATACATACTCCTCGTAAACCATAAATGTGTTTCTTACATAACTGTTTACGAGTAAATAATTTTGCATGTTATAATAATTATTGTTGTGCTTATTAAACCAATGTTCTGTTACACAAACTATATCCAAATCCATGTTATTGACCATTAGTTCAAGCGCTTCAATTTTATTTGTAATTGCCTGAGTATTTATATTCATTAATTTGAGCAATTTTCTCTCGTTGGGTATAATTTTTTTTTACTATTTATATTAGTTTTACGTTCAGTGATAAAACTGTACCGCCCATATGCCACTCCTTTTGGCCAAAATTTTGAAGTAGGGGAGATGTGGGGACGGTGGCACAATTGGTACAGTGGAACATTTGAAATATCTTTGAAATATAGAATATTTTCATGTCTGTTTGGGTATATATAGGCCCCTCTGGTACTGAGAAATTATACTATCCACATTTTGAGTCTATAAATTTAAGTCCCGCCATTTATGATGAAAATGTTGATTTGAGGTAGACAAACTAAAGTTTATCGTAACCAGAAATTTTTTATTTGAACGAGACACAACTAAATTAGTAAGAAATTGTGTATTACATGTTGTAAATTGGTCATTTGTCTACAGTGTAAAGCAATTACTAATGCTCTAAACTATATAATTTATTATATTTGATAAAATGTTCGTGAAAATAGGGTTAGGGCTAACAGTGGCACACGTGTTATGTGGATACAGTGGTACAGTGAGCCATTGTACCCACGTACGTGGGTACGAGTTAGAAGAACAATTCTAAGCTGCGCAAAATAAAGATCAGAAAATTAAAAGATTTTCTTGTAAGTTCAGACACTTCAGATATATATATATATATATATATATATATATATATATATGTGTGTGTGTGTGTGTGTGTGTGTGTGTGTGTGTGTGTGTGTGTGTGTGTGTGTGTGTGTGTGTGTGTGTGTGTGTGTGTGTGTGTGTGTGTGTGTGTGTGTGTGTGTGTGTGTGTGTGTGTGTGTGTGTGTGTGTGTGTGTGTGTGTGTGTGTGTGTGTGTGTGTGTGTGTGTGTGTGTGTGTGTGTGTGTGTGTGTGTGTGTGTGTGTGTGTGTGTGTGTGTGTGTGTGTGTGTGTGTGTGTGTGTGTGTGTGTGTGTGTGTGTGTGTGTGTGTGTGTGTGTGTGTGTGTGTGTGTGTGCGTGCGTGCGTGCGTGCGTGCGTGCGTGCGTGCGTGCGTGCGTGCGTGCGTGCGTGCGTGCGTGCGTGCGTGCGTGCGTGCGTGCGTGCGTGCGTGAGTGCGTGCGTGCGTGCGTGCGTGCGTGCGTGCGTGCGTGCGTGCGTGCGTGCGTGCGTGCGTGCGTGCGTGCGTGCGTGTGTGTGTGTGTGTGTGTGTATATAAATAAAACACTATCTTGTATATTCGTCAATTTATTAAAACAGTAATTAAAAGCAAGATATAAAAACAAGATAGTGTTTTATTTATAATATTTAAATTCGTCGAGAAACTCCAACATACCTATATATATATATATATATATATTTGTTTCACCGCTTATACAGACCCAACTCGCTATACTCTGCAGGCGTTACCAGACCAAAAGTGACAAGTTCAGACCCGGCATCGGGTCTGACAACGTTTTCTATGCTAGAAGTACGAATTAGGCCTCAAACAATCTTTAGCAATGAGTTTCAGGTGGGTCTGGGAAAGCGGTAGAACGTGTTTTTTTATACAAATTTAGTTCACGAAATTTCTGTGAAGATGGTGCGCGTGTCGGGCTTGTATAAAATATTTAAATTGATACGACTTATACAGACCCGCTATACACTATATACCTTCACAGACCCGAAACTTGGCAACACTGTTTGGGTCTGTCAAGATACATACCGGGTCTGTAAAAGTAATATGGCTATCAGATATTATATATACTCACGACACCTACACAATCTTTGTTATTTTAGACTAAAGAATTTTTTTTTTCGATCTGTTTTCCTTTTTTAGGGTGGATATGACCTCCAAAAAAACTCTTATAACGTCACTCATGTGTTTGTACGATAGAAATTGTAGCCAATCGGCTTAAAATATAAAGTTCAAATTTGACATGCTTATTCAACTCTTTGTCCCACATATAGGAAAAATACTAAGAGTTCAATACATCCCGAGATAAATATAAACAATTATGTATTTAATAAAAAAAAATATATATAAATTTTTTAAATTATGAATGGCATATCAAATGAAACCTTTTAATTTTTGGATCAATAAGCAAAGTTTTATTTTTGAAAAATCTTTTTTTTTTATGGGATATTTGCCAAAAATATATCAAGAAATGTTTGTCCCCCACTTTATCCCTCAGAGCGGTTGATCTAAAATTCTGTAAAAATTCTGCAAAAATGTGCTAAAAATCTGTAAATATTATAGGTAATTTACATTAATGTGCACCGGGAACGTATGAGAGGATTTTTTGACTAGATTGCGTTTTTGAAAATTATTGCAGTATTTGTGTTTTTGACAAAATTAATTATTATTTTTTAATTCGTGGCTAAATTATGGATAATAATGTATGAATTGTTTGTATTTATGGCTAAGATAGTGTGCCTTTTTTTTAAACTAAAAATATAAAAAAAAAATATATACGTTAATTACACTATTATACTATTATACGTTGTGATTCAACCTTTTATTTTTAAGGTATCAAAGAGGAATAAATCTTTTTTAGTAATGAAATACTTATAAAACAAATAACACATTTTTAATAGTGAGAAATACGTTTCTGAAATTGAGAAAAATTATGCCATTTATAAATACTGATAAATATAAATAAATGAAGCCTTATATAATATATTTCTTATTAATCTAATGAAGGTTCTAAGGATTTTATCGGGACTATAGCTATAGCCATATTTCCTCGTAGAAAGTTTTCCCCTTTAATCAAAAGGGGTTAAACTAAAAAAAATTAAACAAATTCTAAGTAATGTACATAGCTCTTAACCGGAAACGGTCAAGAGAAATTTTTGAATCAGAATTCGTTTCTGAAAAATATTGCAGTTTTGATGTTTTTGACTAAATTAATTATTTTTTTAATGCATGGCGAAATTATCGCTAATACTGTTATGTTTTTTTTGTATTTATGACTAAGGTAGTGTATATCTTTTTTGAAATAAACAAAAAACATTTATAGTAGTGAAATATTTACAAATAAAATAGCACTTTCTTAATAGTGATAAACAGTGCCGTAACTACCTTTTTTCTGGCCCTGGGTAAGATTTTATAGTTGGGCCCCTTCACATATTTTGGGACCCCTAATATATTTTGGGCCCCCTAACTTATTTTGAGCCCCCTAACATATTTTGGCCACCCACGCGCATCTTTACGAACTTGGGCCGCTCTCATTAACAGTTCAACTCGCTGACTGATAAACCATTAATACAATTCTTTCATTTATATGTAAATTGTTAAGATTAAACTTTAGCATCTGTGGGTCTTACGTATTCAACTTTTCATCATTGCTGGGTGTTATATATTTATTTTATTACATTACCGTTTTAGAACAATATTATTTCTGTGATCTGTTTTGTAACGGACAGTGAAAAAAATATTTTATATCACTACAAACAAAATATTTTTCCTGTGAATATATATTTTCATTCAGGAATGTTATTCCGTAATTATTCAATAACAAATGTAATCCGTTTTTCGAAAATATTATGTTAATTTTAATTTTATGGCAGACCATTTTAGGAACCCTATTTTATCAGGGCCCCTGACCCGTGTAATTATTTAAGAACTTTCTTTTGATATCACAATAATTTTTTCTTTAAATAATTACACTTTTCAACGACACAAAAAATCGATATTTTCGAAAAACTTGTCAGATAAAAAATTCCTGTTGAACTAATCCTAGGGCTCTCAGATTGTCGACAGAGCAAACCGGGACGGAGTGACAGGGTGAGGGGGGCTTGATGCTGTATGCGAAATTTTTTAACTAATCGGGAGGAATTAATTAGATTTTATATTACAATTATTATTGTTTTATTTATAACACGAACATTAAAATTACGAATAATTAACAGAAATAAAAATAAATTCCTATACAATTACAATAAATAATTAAGAAATTATTATAATAAATCAGCGCTTTTTATTTAAAAAAATGATATCCAGATCATAACTTATATGAAATTTAAAGTATTTAGATTACAAGTTCACAGCAAATTCTTGTTCAATAGTTGATATAATAATTTTCAAATTAATTTTAATACTTTTAAATACCCGTCGAAAATAGGTGTCTGTATGTCGTTCCGGCGAGTTCTATGACAAAAAAGCACTGCAATAAATTATTTGCAAATAAAATCCATACAAAAGCATTTTATAAATACTTTTGGTTGAATTTAGCTCTTTTTAACAATTCACCTTCTTTTAAAACGTCATTACAACTAAATTCAAAATTTACCACGCACTGTAGAATAGCCTCTACCAGTGGCGCACCCAGGGGAGCCCCCCCCCCCAAGAAGGAAGGAAATAAAAATAAAAACACACAAACGCAATAGAAAATTTTTAAACAGAGATGAGGATCTTTTTTTCCGGTCGTCACTTGTATTTTACAAGTGAGAACCCTTTTTTTAGGTCATCACTTTATATTTCCGAAGCGAGGACCTTTTGTTTTAGGTCATCACTTGTATTTTAGAAGTGAGGACCTTTTTTGTTTTAGATCATCACTTTGTATTTCCGAACTTTTTTGGTTTAGATCATCACTTGAAATTTAGAACCTTATTCATAATTTAAGTAATATTTGGTTGAATTAATAATTCTCATTTATTTCAATATTCTTATTGTTGAAGTAATTTAATGTTTGTTGTACATTTTTCCATTCTGGTTTTTCTTTTAAAACCATCCATGAAAATATTGAAAAATGTTCAAGAGGTTTTATCCACTTATTTAAATATACAATAAATGTTTCATAGAAATTAGTAACTTCCATTTTAAAATTATTAATTTCATTTTTAGTATTCTTCCCCAGATTCTTCACGTTCTTTCAAAATTGTTTGTACATGTTTTGGTAAAAACACTGTCTGTATCTTTCTTCAAACATAGCTGCTGTATCTTTTAATACACCGAAAACTTCCATTATAGATTTGTTTTTTCCCTCAATTTGTAATATTTTCAAATTGACCGATTCGGCCTGGCTATGGACGAACCAGAAGTATGCCTCACTTAATGGGTCATTAAAAAACCGGGACAAATAGGCGTCCCGAGAGACTGTCTCGAGACACCGGGACATAGACCTCAAAACCGGGACAATCCCGGATTTCCGGGACCAACAATGTACATAATGGAGATTTTTTCAGATTTTTAGATCAACCTCTCTAGGAGATAAGGTGTGAAACTAACGCTTTTTGGCGAAAATCTTTTAAATGATTTTACAAAAATAAAATGTGTTTGTTTATTCACGGATTAAAAGGTTAAAGCGTAAAATATAGTAAAAAATCTTTAAGTAATAGTTATTTATTTTCAAAAGCTCCAAAGACACCCAACTCGGCATACGTTACCATTTAAAAAATCAAAGTTGTCCTTGATATCCAGTATTTCCGGTTTGTTCCGGAAAATTTCAATACTATAATTCGATTCTTTGGGCAGACTCGGGTTACCATAATTTTTTTCCCAAATTACTAAGACATCGTCTTTAAATAAAAAAGACGGTTGGTCAATGGTAAATTTAAATATGAAATGTACAATGTAAAATTCCTTAATGTAACAGGGTGCTAATAACCTATACTTTATCTCAGAAAGACTGATAGTAATAAAATTTATTATTTGTAAAAAGTTATTGTATTATCACACAGAAGCAGCAAAACAAAAGCGACAAAATATGAAAAGTTCGAAACGAAATATTGTTAAAAACCACCGAGTGTGCCGCACATATTATATGGGAATACGAACTAGGGTTAAACACAATAGATCATAAAAATTTTAGCCTAAAATTTTAAGGAAAAATATGGTCACAGGGGTGTGTTTAATGATATGATTAATATGGTCACAGGCGTGCGTTTAATAAAATGATAAATAGTAATATAGAAATACACAAAACCAATTTAAACGTGTTTAAAATGTGCACGCCACTGGTAACTGCCTGACAAAATGATTTATTACTATTAGTCTTTCTGAGGTAGAGTATAGATGTTGGAGCACCCATAAATAAAATTATTATTATACATATATAAAAAAAAACGACCATGACACGCTCTGTGTTGGTCGTACAGTAAAATGTTTTGAATCATTGTTTTATTATACTATAATTTTTATGGCGTACATAGAAAAACGTATCAAGAAATAGAAAAATTAGATTCACTTTAATTCTTGAAAAATAGTTTCGAAGTTCAAGTTAAATAATTTTAAAAATTCGTAAGTGAAAAGAATCATAGGAAGTACAAAGACAGTTCTGAGGATGTAGCGGAATGCAAGTAAAAAAATTATTTTATTATTACCACTGCAACCGATCAAAAATGAAATTTTTGAGCCTCATATAAACTTTTAAATACTATTGATTGTTATTGACATTCATTGAATGTCAATAGTAAACATTAGATTAACCGAGAAACCTTATAAATGAACTATTAATCCTAAAATAAAAATTATGTCATATTGAAATATACGTAAATTTTATTACTATCGCTAGACAATCGTCAAATGCAGGTCAACATGAGGATATTTGTTTACAGAAACGATGTAAGTACCGACAACACTGTACGGGATTGCGTACGTCGTCAGCATATACAAATTATACACAAATGACCTGATTACGACGTAAACATGTATGGGGTTTAATACCGGTTATCAAATATAGCAAAAAAATTTTTTTCGTAATTCGTTACCGCTTGAAGGTTGCTCCAGGAGTGCAAAGTGCGCTCTTTCTATTTTTGATACATATACTCCTGAAATCCCATTAGATTCGGTGGGTCTGTGGTTGTCTGTTGCATGTACATGGCTTGACAACGTCGGTCAGATAAATATATATATATATATATATATATATATATATATATATATATATATATATATAATAATAATAATATATAAATTTAAGGTATCAATACGATACTGACAAAATTAGCGACTATCGAACGTGTCTAAACAGAATTTCTAGATACTAGACCTGGTCGTAGAGGCGGTTCCGACTGTCAAAAATTACCAGACGTATGTAAAATATGTAATATCATTAAACTCAGTTAGTCAGTTATTCTCTTAGTCAGATATATGTCAGTCGTCAGTCACTAGTTAATTTTACATGAAATATCAGTTAAATTGTATTGTTCTCTAAATAAATTGTTTTTAAAAACTGATTTAACGATTGAAGTTATATTTCTTATATATAATAATAATATATAAATACATTAAATTTCCGTTTGTGTAATATACCTGTTGACCCAAACCACTTGACAAAGTACAATCTTGGAAAAAATACTAAGTTGAACAAAATGAACTAATGAAAACCTAAATTCTGAATAAATAATTCTACCTACCAACATAAAAATTATATTGAGTCTTTATAAAAATTTTTTGAAGCTGTAGCCACATACTTAGAGTCTACAAATATTAATCTATGAAGGACTATTATTAATAAACCATATTTGATTATTATATAAATTTGTTAAATTAGCTAAATTAAGAAATGTCGAACTAGGAAATCATATTCATTAAATAACATACAAACTCTGTTGTTAAACCTTCCCTTCAAATAGTGCTACCAAAGTCTTGCCGTGACGGGCCTCACTGGCAAATCCCCTTTTTCCCGTTCACCTCCCCGCGTGTCTTATCCTCAAATCATACTCATCATTCTCGGTTAGATTAGATTAGGTTAGAAGAAAAATATATAAATAATCCTAGCTGGTAATGGAGAAATCTGAATTTCATTACAAAAAAAAATCGTTTGTCCAAATAATCAGAGCTGACGGAAGCGGGCATGCAAGGCATACGGTGCATGCGGGCGCCGCTACGAGAGCGGCGCTGATGTGAGACTCTGGGCAGATGTGAGGACTTTTTTTTTAGGTCTTCACTTGTTGAAATTTAGCAGTGAGGACACCTTTTTTTAGGTCTTCATTTGACATGCTCGAAAAAATCTAGTTACACCCTGCCTAGGGGCGCTCAATTCTTGCCTACGGGCGCCACAGACCCTCGCGCCAGCTCTGCTAATAATATTTAAAAAATATTCAAAATTAAAAGAAAACCTATATGCACGTAAATTGAATATATTTTAAATCTTATCTTTTGTAAAATTTTAATGAGTTATCCAGTTATGTAATGTGATTGATACGTACTTGATAGTTCATATTTCAATAGACCGCTATATGGAGTATCAGTTAGGTTTGTTTGAATAGCGGATAATTAAAGCTAACACTAGAAAAGTTAATAAAAAATACAAATATTTTTGCAAGCTCCTAAAAATGAAAAATTAAAAACGAACTAATTTCCTAGAAAAACTTATTTTGTCCGAGTTCTAGTTATAATTGTCAAGGAATTAATCACAAAGCAGCGGATTGTACTAAGACGGTGAATTGTGTATTATGCGCAGAGAAACACAAAATAAAGGACTGTCAGAGAGATAGGAAGCTATGTATAAATTGTGTAGGGACAAATAAACCGTGTTACGGCCTAAATCCGCTGACACGTATCGCTTAAAAACTATTCTTACGAATCTACCTTACCTGGCGTACTAACCTATTTTTGAACTTACAAAGAGTACAGACATTGTTTAAAATTTCAACTAACTGGTTAAGGAGTCCTGACAATATACTCAAAAGACAACAATTTTCAAACGGGAACATCAACGTAACTTTTTAATGCGAAAATACTTTGAATTGTTTTCATTTTGAAATTATGTTTTTTGACACTTCGCAATAACAACCTGCTATATGATTTGGAGTATAAAGCTTCATTAGAACCCTGGAAAATGCAGATGATTAGCGTGTATTACGTATAGTATCGAACATACTTACTACTTGTAACCCCGCAGGGGAAGTTCATAATGGACATAAAACCTGGCCATTTGTCGAGCTTTCGGGCCTGATGATCCCGCGTACCCTCAATCACGCAAGGGAAGTTCATAATGGTCATATCACCTGACCATATAGAGATTTTGGGCCTGATGATCCCACGTACCCTGAATCTTATATCATTTGGGAGGAGACAGTTCAGAGAAGCCGATTGTAGGAATAGGCTTATCTGTTGTGTCTTTTATCTCCCACTTGGGTACAACACGTGGGTAGGAATTTAACCCACGTGTTTGCCGTGCGTGGAGACCCGTAACGCCGGATAAGAGGATCCTGGTCGGTTTAGGGAGACTGCTGCCCGCGGACAGTACGATCCCAACACGCCTTCTTTGGCCTCGGATTCGGTAAAACGGGAGGCTGAGTCTGGTCAGCTCAGTCAATCGGCTGGTGTCACATTTCATGAATAGAGTGGCTCCACTACTAGATCGTGGATGCCGGGGTAATGCCGTGCCACTAGACAAGTATTCGGGGGTCTGTGGGAGCGCCTGCAGCTCGCAAGAATCCAGAGTTTGCTACTACTGGTTCTCGAGCGGGTCGAGCAGCCCGTGACTACTTCCTCCGATGCTATATCATCCTGACATGCCTGGCGCAATGAGCCGGTTTGCGGCCAACGTCCCCTGTGTGGGGCTCTCTGGTGGGTGGGTATGGCAGGGTGATGAAACTTAATATACGGGTATGGCGACTACCCGGAGGGATACAAATTCTTTAAATTCCGCAAATAGTGAGAGTAAACTCCGTAAAAAATCAAGAAAGCGACTTCATTGCGACGCTCTGTCGTCAGATGAATTGTCAGGATGTGTTAGACCTGCTGCCAAGAAGGTAGATAGGTTGGTAATGTATTGTGCGCCAGTACCACGGTTTCTCGTCGTGAAGGTACAAGAAAAGGGTAAGTCTTTTAAGGAGATGTCCCCCTTCTTTGTTGCCCGAACGCTGAGAAATACGTGCCCAACTGGCATTAAGTCAGTGCGTAAATTGTCAGACGGTACACTGTTAGTTGAAGCAGAAGTTAAGTCTTCGTCGACGCTTCAGAAATGTGAGGTATTTGGTGAATACCGTATTTCTGTTCAGCCACACAAGGCTTTAAACACATCCAGCGTCATAACGGATCGTGACCTTGCGTACGTCACGGAGGAAGAGTTTATGCAGGAAATGGCATCGCAAGGTGTCATTGAATGCAGAAAGCTCAAACCCCGAAATGGCAAGCCTTCGATTTCAATGGTGGTGTCCTTCGCTGGCACTAGGTGTCTAGCATCGGTAAAGGTGGGGTATGACGTGTGCAACGCTCGCCCCTACTATCCTAACCCGATGCGATGCTACAAGTGTCAGCGTTATGGGCACACCTCAAGTCGTTGTGGTAAGCGGACCATCTGTGCCAACTGCGGACAGGATCAACATGAAGTTGATACCTGTCCAAACGCGGCACACTGCGTGAACTGCAAAGGGGCGCATGCCTCCACTTCACGCCACTGCCCAACGTACTTGGAGGAGACGGCCATTCAGACCATCAAGACGCAGGACAGGATACCCTATTATGACGCCAAAAGGAAATACAAGGAAAGTGCACCAGTTACCTTTGCGAAATCCTTAAAGCAAGTGACCGCGGAAACAACAGCAAGCATCCAGACCCAGACAGAGACAGTGCCCCGTCCGAGATTTACAGCATTGAAGACAATAACGCCCAATATATCTGGTACTGAAAAGGTGTTGGAATCGGTCCCAGAGACCAAAATTCAGACCCCACAACCTGGGGGATTGGGTCTGAATAAATCCCCCCAGTCAAAAGGAGAACGCACAACACCTCAGTTCTCCCCATCACATAAGGAGAAGTCTCCACAAACTTCTCCAAAGACGAGAAGCGACCAGAGTGTGGTCGCTTCTACCAAACCCTCATCAGCCACTCCAGTATCGGAGACTGATAAGGGAACTGTTGGCTCTCAATGGATACCAGTGAGAGCCAAGCCAACAAAAAGAGAGTCCAGTGTGTCCACCAAAGCACCTGGACAAACAGTTGAAGCCGTGGCCGAGAAAATGGCTGTTGACCCGCAACCTAAAGTAAACCAAAAATCATTAGTTTGCGCGGAAATTCTCCTAAACAAAAATGACTAGTCCACTAATTCAGTGGAACTGTAACGGTGTATTCCAGCGCTACGAAGAACTACGACTTTTACTCTCCAATTTTGCGCCTTCGTGTGTTTGTCTGCAGGAAACAAATTTCACGGAAACCGACACATTCTCTCCTAGAGGATACTCCGTGTTTCGCACAAATTTCCTTACGGGGGCAAGAGCATGTGACGGCGTGGCAATTCTCGTTAGAGACACATTGTACCACGACCCTGTAGACATTGACACTGAGTTGCAGGTCGTAGCAGTTCGTGTTGCGCTTCCCCTCCAAGTAACGATTTGTTCTATCTACCTTCCCCATGGTGTTCGAACTGACATCCGAAATGTCGTTATCATTATTGATCAACTCCCACCACCCTTCATACTACTAGGCGATTTTAACGCCTACAATGTGTGTTGGGGATCGGTGCAGAACGATCGACGGGGACGTCACCTAGAGAATATGTTGAACGATTTGAATATATTTGAGCTTTTTGAACGACGGCAGATCCACGCACTTCTGTGCAGCAACGGGTACATTCAGTGCCATAGATCTTAGCGTCGTTTCAGGAGCCATCGCTCCGTTGTTCAAATGGGACGTGCATCACGACCTGTGCGGTATTGATCACTTTCCAATCCTCTTAAGACCTCTGTTCAATACTGTTACCGAATCCCGCTGGCCACAGTGGGTTCTTCGGAAAGCAGATTGGACCAAGTTCGCAGAATCATTCTCTCACGAGGATATTCCGAACTTGAGCGTAGACGAAGAGGTTAATCGTTTCACGGATTCCATCACGAGCGCGGCTGAAAGCAGCATACCGCTGTCATCAACTCAGCCCCGTCGAGTTCCCGTTCCCTGGTGGAACGAGGAATGCGACTTGGCGCTACGTGAAAGGAGACACCCCTTCAATACATTCCGTCGTTGTCCAACAGAGGCAAACATGATAGCCTTCCAACGAGCGAAAGCTCGTGCTAAGAGGATTGTGAAAGAAAGCAAGCGCGAGTCATGGTGTCCACCGATACAGTTGCCACTCCAGTGGCCAAAGTTTGGGAGAATACAACCTGCTTTTCTCTCGTGAAGAGCTTGATAGCGCGATGTCAAAGTGCAAGGATAGCTCCCCTGGTCCAGATGCGATACATTACCGTATGATTCGAAATCTTCCGGAATCGTCTAAGTCTAGGCTTTTGAATGTCTATAATAGAATATGGACTGAGGGCAAGTGCCCGACCAAGTGGAAGGAATCTCATATAATTCCTATCCCCAAAGTCGGGAAAGATAAACATTTGCCCTCTAGCTATAGACCTACATCACTGACCAGTTGTCTCTGCAAACTCTTGGAGCGAATGATCAGCAAGCGTCTGATTTGGTTTTTAGAATCAAACGACTTGCTGGCCAACACACAGTGCGGCTTTCGCCGTCACCGCTCAACAGCAGATCATCTGGTCAGACTAGAGACAGCTATCAGGAATGCTTTCGTTGAAAACAAACACCTGGTAGCTGTGTTTTTCGATATAGAGAAAGCCTATGACACTGCATGGATATATGGTATTCTCCGTACTCTGCATTCCTGGGGTCTCCGGGGACGCTTGATGTTCTTTATAAAAGACTTCATATCGAACCGGCACTTCAGGGTGTGGATCGGAAATACACTGTCACAAATGTTCGCACTGGACAATGGGTCCACAGGGCTCCATACTGAGTGTTACGTTATTTTAGATTGCCATTAACGGTGCAGCTTCATGTATTCGATTACCTGTACAGAGTTCGATGTTTGTCGACGACATTGGTATCTTTGTCGCCGGACAAAAGACTAGTACAATCGAACGTCAGCTTCAGCTGACCATCAATTGTCTCGATACATGGGCAACCGAAAATGGCTTCAAATTCTCGACCAACAAAACTGTGTGTGTCCATTTTTGTAGGAAAAGAGGTGTCCATACCAATCCTACACTCACGCTAAATGGAGCACAGTTACCATTTACCGATACTGCCAGATTTCTGGGTCTCGTTTTTGACAGTCGTCTAACTTGGCGGGCACATTTTTTGTCCGTCAGGAAAAAATGTCAAAAGTCGCTCAATTTGTTGCGGGTCCTCAGTCACAAGACATGGGGAGCAGACCGCACTGTCATGTTGCGTTTATATCGTTCTCTAGTGCGCTCTTAGCTAGATTATGGTTGTCTAGCTTATGGGTCAGCTAAACACCAAGAGATACGAATTCTTGACACTGTACATCACACTGGGGTTAGATTGGCCACTGGTGCATTTCGCACCAGCCCAATACCAAGCCTGCTATGTGAAGCAGGTGAACCGTCATTGTACAATCGTCGTAAAATTCTATCCCTGCGGTATATGGCTGCACTCAGTGCCAAGCCAGATCATCCCGCGTATGACCCTATTCTACAAAATAGGCATACAGAGATTTATGACAGAAAAACAAGAGCCAATAGGCCTTTAGGTTTGAGGACTTTCGACATTTTGGGCGATAATAATTTTAATATGCCTGAAATAGCAAGTATCGTTTTGTGTGCTGTTCCACCGTGGACGCTGCCGCGTTCGCTTGTGAATCTCACATTAACTAGGTTTGATAAAAATACTACGTTGCCTATCGAATACCAACATGAGTTACAAAGAACACTGGTCCCTAGGTTCGAGGATACTGTCATATTTACTGACGGATCAAAATCCGGAACCAGGGTTGTGTGTGCGTTCGTTGTTTTGAATCTACGCCAACAGTTTCAGTACCGTCTGCACTCTATAACGAAAGTGTATACTGCTGAGCTGTACGCTATTTTCAAGGCCCTGTGTTTTGTTTCGTCAGAGTAAAGTCGGTCAAGTGTTATCTTGACGGACTCGCTGAGCGCTCTGAACAGTATCCAAGATCCAGATCCAGTGCATCCTCTTGTACTAAAGATCCGGTTGCTACTCCACAATCTGAACTCTCAGAATGTGAGGGTAGAGCTGTTTTGGATACCGGGACATGTTGGTATTAAAGGCAACGAAGCGGCAAATGCAGCTGCAAAAGCCGCCTCTCACAGACCTATGATTGATGTGAGTTTCATTTTTCCAGATGACGCAAAGAGTCATCTGAAACATCTGGTTTTAGACATGTGGCAACATGAGTGGAGCCGCACACAGAACGTTAAGTTACGACAGATTAAGGGAGACGTCAAACCATGGGGTTCTTCCTGCAAAATTAACCGCAGGGAGGAAACCGCCATCACACGCTTCCGTATAGGTCACTGTTGGTGGACCCATGGACACCTCTTTCGAGGAGAAGAGTCCCCTATCTGTGAGACGTGTAACACAGATTTGTCTGGGTTACACTTTTTAACTGAGTGTATACAGTTCGAGGATGTCAGGGAGAGGTAAGGCCTGTGCTATGACCTGTCAGTTGCTTTAGGTGACGACAGGGTCCTCATGGACAGGCTGATACTCTTCTTGAGAGAATCGAACCTTTTGTTTTATGTGTGACGTCTTGCACCTTATTTTAATGTATTTCTTGTTATTGACTGTGATATTCGATGGTAATTGGCCCCTTTACAGACTCTTACTATCACCCTGAGTCTGTTCAAATTTTCGAACAGACTTTTTACCTTTTTTATTTGTGTTTGTCTGTGCAAGATTTGTTTTATTTAATTATGTGTAATTTTATTGGTTTTATCTATTTATGACTTGTTTAATTTATTGTTTTTAATATGTAGTCCAGTCTTTTAGATGGGCTGCGTTAGGCGCAAATAGCCTTTGTCGCTGTGCGCCAAAATTTTTAACTAACTAACTAACTAACTAACTGTCCAACAGAGGAAAACATGATAGCCTTTCAGCGAGCGAAAACTCGCGCTAAGAGCTATTGTGAAGGAAAGCAAGCGCGCGAATTATGTGGCCAAAGTTTGGGAGAAGGTCCGGAAAATATCCGGCCTAAATACAGCTACAACCATTGCTGGCTAATCGGTAAATGGTGACGTAGTTACCACTGCGGTCGAAATTGCTAACACATAGGCATCTAATTTTGCGTTAAATTCTAGCTCTGAACATTATCCACCCGAGTTTCTAACTCGTAAACCAGGCCTTGAATATATACCTCTAAATTTCTTTTCTAGGAATGATGAGGTGTACAACCTGCTTTTCCCTCTTGAAGAGCTAGATAGCGCGATGTTAAAGTGCAAGGATAGCTCTCTTGGTCCAGATGCGATACATTATCGAATGATCCGAAATCTTCCGGAATCATCTAAGTTTAGGCTTTTGAATGTCTATAATAGGATATGGACTGAGGGCAAGTGCCCGATCAAGTGGAAGGAATCTCATATAATTCCTATCTCCAAAATTGGGAAAGATAAACACTTGCCTTCTGGCTATAGACCTATATCGCTGACCAGTTGTCTCTGCAAACTCATGGAGCGAATGTTCAGCAAACGTATGATTTGGTTTTTAGAATCAAACGTCTTGCTGGCCAACACAAAGTGCGGTTCTCGCCGTCAGCGCTCAACAGCAGATCATCTGGTCAAACTAGAGATAGCTATCAGGGAATGCTTTCGTTGAAAACAAACACCTGTTAGCTGTGTTTTTCGATATTGAGAAAGCCTATGACACTGCATGGATATATGGTGTTTTCCATATTCTGCATTCTTGGAATATCCGGGGACGCTTGATGTTCTTTTTAAAAGTCTTCATGTCGAACCGGTGCTTCAGGGTGCGGATCGGAAATAATCTGTCACAAATGTTCGCACTTGACCCACAAGGGGTCCCACAAGGCTCCATACTGAGCGTTACGCTATTTTTTATTGCCATTAACGGTGCAGCTTCATGTATTCGATTGCCTGTACAGAGTTCGATATTTGTCGACGACATTGGTATCTTTGTCGCCAGACAAAAGACTAGTACAATCGAACGTCCATCGAGCTTCAGCTGACCATCAGTCGTCTCGATACATGGGCAACCGGAAATGGCTTCAAATTCTCGACCAGCAAAACTGTGTGCGTTCATTTTTGTAGAAAAACGGGTGTCCATCCCAACCTTCACTCACGCTAAATGGAGCATAGTTACCATTTACCGATACTGCCAGATTTTTGGGTCTCGTGTTCGACAGTCGTCTAACTTGGCGGGCACATTTCTTGTCCATCAAGAAAAAATGTCAAAAGTCACTCAATTTGTTGCGGGTCCTCAGTCACAAGACTTGGGGTGCAGACCGCATTGTCATGTTGCGTTTATATCTTTCTATAGTGCGCTCTAAGCTGGATAATGGATGTCTAGCTAACGGGTCAGCTAAACACCAAAAGATACGGATTCTTGACACTGTACATCAAACTGGGGTTAGATTTGTCGCCAGTCAGTCTGCGTACGTGACTGGAACAATATTTTTTCTTGTGACGTC
This sequence comes from Liopterus haemorrhoidalis, assembly GCA_963971575.1. NCBI lineage: Eukaryota > Metazoa > Arthropoda > Insecta > Coleoptera > Dytiscidae > Liopterus > Liopterus haemorrhoidalis. The sequence goes on along the minus strand of OZ020614.1, from coordinate 25,682,934 downwards.
AGAGATGTTGCACGTGCAGCTTAGGTTTTTTACGATGGGTTTTTCCTCGCTCTGGAATTTGGACCAATCCGAGCGCAAAACCAGTCTTAAGCCGTCACCGAACTGGACCAATGACAGAGCAGTATCGGTCAGGCGCCGGACACCGGACTTCGAATAAAAACTCGGCGTTTCACTGAAGCAGGATCAGTCTTCAACTAAACCTCATCGAGACAACATCTATCATCTATTATCATCAAGAGAACTTCAGCATTATACCAGCAGCAAAGTGAGTAAGAAGAATATTGTGAAGATATATAAAGAACTAGATGAGCACCCGTGCTTCGCTACGGTATATTGACGATCTCATTAGCGTCATTAGTGTAAAATACTCAGTTTGTTTTTAAACATGTGTATGGGTAACCTTTGTAAGCAAAAACCTATTCGATATCTGATTTGTGCTAAGAGATATTGACGAATCCTTGAAAAAACATTTTACTCTTTTTCACCACACAGAGGTCGAACTTCAAAAAATCCTTTATTAGTGGGTTCTTACGTCAAACTGAGTAAAAAAAAAAAAACTGCAAAACTTTTTAAATATTTTAAAAAGACATACAAGCCAAAAAGGAATGTTATAACTCAACAAACGAAGGGTTCTAAGCCCTGAATTCAAATCCACCCTTTTAGGGGTTGGTTAGGGTAAAATTTTAAAATATGTTTAAGTTTAACTAAGTATGGGTAACTTTCGTAAGCAAAAACCAAGTCAATATCTCAATAGTCCTTAGAGATATTGAGGAATCCGTGAAATCACATTTCAGTCCTTTTCACCCCCTTAGTGTTCGAATTTTGAAAAGTTCCATATTAGTGGGTGCTTACGTCATGGAGGGAATATATTTCCCGAATTTCAAGTTTATATGTCAAGGGACGTTCTATCGATTAAAAAATACCAATTAACCCCGCTAAGAATGAAATTTTAAAAAACTGTCGAAACGCTTACTAAATATTTTAAATAGGAAGCTATGTAGGTTTCTATTTAATAGAAACCTATGTAAGGTCTCTATAATTCACCCCGAATGTAGATTCATCACTTAGTCCTGGTGAGAATGGAATATCGGCGGAAATATATAAATAAGGCGAAGAACAATTTCAAATAAAAATATATGCCATTGTTCAAGAAGTATGTAAGACGGAAAAAATGCTGGAAAGTTTGGGAGAGGCTCTACTCTGTCCTATATACAAGAATGGAAACAAGACTGTGTGTCGCAATAACAGTAGCATTGCACTGCTTGTTACATCGCACAAAATCTTCACCAACTGCTTACGTGATCGGGTAAACCAATTTATAGATATAAATCTAGGAGAATATCAGGCAGGGTTAAGAAATGGGAATAATCTACCCCTGCATCTTCTGTTCATAGACTTCAAGCAAGCATCCGACTCTATAAAGAAACAAAAACTGTACGAGATACTGAAAGACTTTCATAAACCTTGAAAACTGATTAGATTCATTCAATTGGCTCTCAGAGACACACGCTGTCTATACAGTAACAACATGTGGGAAACAATCTGAAAACTTTGCCGTTAGAAGAGGTCTAAGACAAAATGATCCAATGGCCCTACGGTTTAATCTAGTATTAAACTTTCCTTTTATAAAAAGCTTATGCAGATGACATAGCCATCATGTCAAGATTTATTTATTTTTATAACAGAGTTGTAAACGTGATAAACCCATACAATTACAACTACAAATTACAGATATAAATAAATGAAACGTACAGAAATAATCAATTCAAATTTAACATAATAAACATAACAAAATAACGAATCTGATAAAATAATGAACATAATAAAAACGGTATGTCTAAACCACTGTTTTCTAACCTTTTTGTGTTAGCGAAGCATTTTGAAGTTTAGTGTTGAATTAACACGTTGGTTGAGAATCACTGGTCTAAACAATGGAAATTTGGAGAAAAAAAAAAAAACATATTCACAAATAATTGTTCAGAAAGCTACTTTTAATAGTATTTTTAATAGAATCAGTGTTGTTGAAAAATAAGTCCACTTCTAAATTTAAGGAATTAAAATTTACTATCATTCTATTTAGTGGAGCATTCAACATAACGTTGGTTCTACTAAATGGTTGATATAAAAGGTGACTAGTTCTTAATAATTTGGAAGGAATATTAAAATTTATTTTTTCTAATAATTGGAGACCGCTAATCAAGAGCACGGACGTGAGTTCAATTCCTGCTTATGTCCAATAATTTGTATAAAAATATTTATACAAATTACAGTTTCTGCTTAGCCGTTCGCAACCGGCTTTAAACTGTAGGTGCCTTTCTGTGTACGCTGAAAAATGGACGTAATTCTGACTATATTACTCCTGAATGGACATAGATTGAAAACATGGTCATGAAACCCAGAAACAGGAGGCCTTGGCTCACTTCGGGCTGTCGCGCCAATGATTATTATGATTATTATTACTAATAAGTCAGTAAGTTTTCTTTTATCTTTGAGAGATAAAATCCTTAATTTAAACAAGTATAAAGATATGATTGCTCAGGAGTATAAAATTTGAAATTTATGTAAGTAACAAATCTCTTTTGAATCCACTCAATTCTTTTTTCATGTATTATATATTGTGGATTCTATATACTGCTGCAATAAGATAATTTAATGAGAACTAAAGTAATAACAGATTTAGGATTGTGGAAATTATACAGGTTCTTATTACAAATCCGAGCATTTTGGAAGAATCTTTGCACATCTGATCAATGTGTTGAACGAAGGATAATTTCCGATCAAGTATGATCCCAAGATCTATAATTTGATCAGTGGATGTTAGAGTATTTGATCCTATTTTGTAATTATATTTAATGGTATGTATTTTTTTGTTTTGTAAATGTAATTTGAAAACATTTAGTATAATTTAAATTTAATTTATTTAAATGTCAGTATACATAAAAACGATTTAAATCTGTTTGCAGCAGTAAACAGTCTTGAAAAGAATGTATTGTTTTAAAGACTTTTAGGTCATCAGCATATAACAATATCTGGCTATATTTGAAACACTTTTTTGTACATATCATTAATGTACAAAATAAACATTAAAGGACTTTTTTTTCCAGGGGAAATCTTTTATAGACACCGGAACCGAGAAAAATCCCTCTCCGGTAGTGTCGGATTTTCTGTTTCGCCTACCGACTAAAACCACCTGCTTGTGCCTTTAGTTTGCAATCAAGGAACTGTTGGAAGACATTGCGTTTTGACTGCAGGCAAAGTAATAGTTCTTACGTCGTTATGTTTTTTCCGATGCCTGGCGGATGCGCTCCTCCACTTCCTTCTTCTGCATGATGTTATGCAGCATGCTCCATATATACTCCCATGTCTCCTTGTCCTGAATCATCTTAGGTACAAGGTTTCTTGGTGTTAGGTCTTCGCCGATCTCCAGACTTACTGCTTCCCGTTCCCTATGCCACCTGCCACAGATGAAGATTGTGTGTTCCGGTGTATCTGTATCACCACAGTACACGCAGGTATCTTGATTTTCCTTCTTAATCTTCATAGTATACGACCTAAACGAGCCATGTCCAGTAAGTGCTTGCGTAACAAAGTATCCTAGACGCTTATGCTTACAGGCACTCCATGTCTTAACATCTGGGATGAGTGTTCGTGTCCACTGGCCGGTTGTGGACTTTTGCCACTCGGATTGCCATTTCGTCATGACGTGTGTTCTTGCTTCTTTTCTAGTCACACTTCCATCCCCTTTTTCGAAGATCACCCGCCTCTCTTCTACTAAGAGGTGAAGCGGAAGTGTGTCAGTTATCACCTGCAGTGCTGCTGTTGAGACAGTTCGGTATGAAGAAGCTACCCCAATCAGTGCTTTTCTTTGTCCCTTTTCCAGCATTGTTCTGTATTTGGCGCACAAAAGTTGTGAATACCATATAGACACCCCGTACACCATGATCGATTGCACGACACCTAGTAGCACCCTCCTCTTATTGCTACTTGCTCCCCCGATGTTAGGCATCAAACGCCTTAGTTTTTCAGCTTTTTCCTCGGCTTTATTTGTAGCGTTTCTAATGTGTTCCTTGAAACTGCCGTTTGCACCAAACTTGACTCCGAGGTATTTGAGACTTTCACCAGGTATTATGTTTGTGCTTTCTATGCGGAAGCTCACTCCATCTCTGTTTCGCTTCCCGCGTAGAATAACAGCCTCTGTTTTGTACGGGGCCAATTGTAGTTGGTGTTTCTTGTTCCACTTGTTTATCCTCCTCAGATTGGCATTTATCTGGTTTACCAGTTCATCTGGATCGTTTGCCGTGCTTACAATCACAAGATTATCTGCAAACCAAATACATGTCATGTCCTCTTCGAGTCTCAGGCGTAGGACGTCGTCGTACAATATATTCCACAGAGTCGACCCAAGAACCGATTCCTGTGTAATGCCGGCGTTTGTTGCAATTTTCCTTGGCCTTTTAATCCCATTTGCTATTATGTGGCGATTTCGCAAGTAGTTATCTATTATTCTAATGAGGTATTCTGAGATTTTTAGCTTCTTAAGTTTTTTGATGATCAGTGCCCAGCTTGCCGTATTAAAAGCGTTTTTAACATCGAGCGTGACGAGGACCTGCCATTTCGCATGCTTTTCTCGAGGTGCATCGAAGACCATCCGCATATCATCAGTTGTAGACCTGTTTTTCCTGAAACCAAATTGTAGATCAGATAACCCATGTTTGGCTTCGATCTCCTTCTCAAGCCGATCTCGAATTAATGCCTCGTATACCTTACTGAGGGTTTTTAGAAGAAAAATGGGTCTATAGGAGTCTAGATCTTCCGGGTTTCTTCCCTGCTTCGGTAGAAGAATTACATTCAAAACCTCTATCTTCAATATTTAATAATTGTTTAGAAAAAGGCTATTTCCCAGACACATTTAAAATATCAATAGTTAAACCTATATTTAAATCTGGGGAACATAATAAAATATCGAATTATAGGCCAATATCTTCGCTGGCAAAAAAATTCGAAAAAATAATAAAACGTCGATTAATGAGGTTCATAAACACGTATCAACTTATCTCTAATAATCAATTCGGATTCACTAAAAACAAAAGTGCTGAAGATGCAATAGCCCGTTTATCTGACTTAATATATTCTAACCTAGATAAATCTAACTCATGCTGTGCTATTTTTCTTGACCTTGCTAAAGCGTTTGATACGGTAGATCACGCCCTTTTACTAACTAAGCTGGAAATATATGGAATCAGAGGTGTCCCATTAAATTTATTTAAAACCTACTTATTAAACAGCGAGCAAAAAGTAGTAATAGATGGGGTAGAAAGCGAGACCGAGTACGTAAAATGTGGAGTGCCCCAAGGCACTGTCCTGGGTCCGATTTTATTTCTCTTATTCATAAATGACCTTTTATATAATATTTATATTAAGGGAAAATTAATTTCTTACGCTGACGATACAGTCTTATTTACTGAAGCAAAATCATGGGATGAAGCAAAAATGCTTGCTGAGCATGATTTCAAAGAAATCAAAAACTGGTTGGATACCAATTTGTTAACTCTGAACTTACAAAAAACACATTTCGTACCCTTTTCAATATACAAATGTACCCAGCCAAATTTTGATATTATACTACATGATGCTAACTGTCCAGTTAATAATAACTGTAATTGCACTCAAACGGTGAAAAAAATACAAAATGTGAAGTACTTGGGTGTAATCATTGATTCACATTTACGCTGGGATATGCACACAGAAAAAATGTATGTGAAGTGTGAATTTTCACACACTTCAGGGTTTCGCAGGTATTTATGGTAGTAAGTGAATAATGATTATTTGGAATGCCAAAACAAATTTTATGTTAAAATATTTTTTTTTTTGTTAATTTTAATTCGAATGCCTAATACCATTATGTAAGTTTCTAAATATGTGCAGTATTTTTTTTTTATATAGCAAGGTTCAATAAAATTGTGAAAAAATTCCTCTTAGATAGATATATAATCTAAAAATATTAAGTGAAGGCGGAATGCTGTGTGTGTAGGACATATTTTGCTTTGTAGTATTCACTGTAAAAAGAACAATATTTTAAAAATAATTTATTATCTCTTAATCTAAGAGCTTTAAAACAAATTTTATGTTAAAATATTATTATGTTAATTTTAATTCGAGTGCCTAATACCATTATTTAGGTTTCTTAATATGTGCCGTATTTTTTTTATATAGCAAGGTTCATTAAGATTTTGAAACTTGCGCCTATGGCTTCATTGGTTGTTTCTAGTCATAGCTCCTCCCTTTGATTTCGTGTACATTCAAACAGAATTAAATTATATATTATTATAATTATTCAACAATTTCCACTGGTTATTAATGTACGCTTTTAAAATTAAATGCAACATTTGCCAAAATATGACTAGAATTTTGAAAAAATAATTTAAACAAAATAAAAATGCAAAAAAAAAAAAAAAAAAAAAATAATTGTCTCTTCTCGTGGGATTCGAACTCATTTTCTTGGGCAGAACGCTAGTACCGTAACCATTGCACCAAGATACAAGTTATAGTTTAGTGTGTTATATAACTATAAGTTTTCAACATTATTAGCAAAAAAACACAAAAATGCTTTTTTTCCAAAAACATAATCTGATCAAAAATGTGTACTATTCCATTGGTTCACACCAATGTATTACTTAGAATTTTCTCAGATTTTTAGTTTAAACCATCTGGGCTACAGGGTGCGGGACAAATTTTTTTTTGCACAATTTTGGCAAAAACGCTTCAAAATAATTTATTTTGCAAAAATATAAATTTGATCGTTAATCCACGTACCAAGGGCTTTCATTTGATACCTATTTAGAATTAATTTTTTTTTTTTTTTTCGATGATTTTTATTTGTTTATATTTTTAGGGGGATATGTTTTTTAGATGTTTTAGTATTTTTTCTATGTGCGGGTCAAAGAGTTGTATAAGCATGCCAAATTTCAACTCTCTAGCTTTAGCCGTTTGGCTATAATTTTTACCGAACAGACAGACAGACAGACAGACGACAAAATGACGGTATAAGGGTTTTTTGGTCATACCTACAAAATCCTAAAAATTAATTCCAACCTCAGGAATTGTTTTTTATTTCAAAAATTACGGGATATTATGCCCAAGAAACTCTTATATACTTTCTATCATTCACTTGTAGAATCCATTTTAAACTATGGTCTATTAGCTTGGGGTGGGGCAGCAGAATGCTACCTTGCCAAATAAAAATTAGTCAAAAATTATTCTCAAAATCATGCATAAAAAAAGAAGAACTTATCCAACTGAACAAATTTTTGTAGACAGTCATGTTATGCAAATTTCACAATTATATATACTTAGCACTTTGAAATACATTAAGAAAAATCCAACAGTTATCAATAAACTTGATCACGGTTATACTACAAGAAACAAACATCTTGCAATTTCAAGAATGTCGCTAAAATGTTTCGGACAACGTAGCTTTGTGAACAATATATCGAAAGTTTATAATACATTTTTAACATACATTGATACAAATAATATAAAATTTACTGGCTCATAATTTTATAAAATTATCAAACAAATTTAGCATATCATTTCCAACTATGACATTGAAAATTTACTGAAATAAGTACAAAATAACTCTAAAAAATCTTCATCAACGATTCATACCTTCAGCTTGTAAAAACTAAGTTTATAATTTGTGATATAATTGAAAAATGAAAAATCTATGTTTCAAATTATTTACATGAATCAAAATGTCATATATTAAAATTTAGTTTTATATAAATATTGTACCTTCATGCCATAAATTACCTTAACTCAATAACATAAGGCACAAAATTAGCCACGCACAGGTTGTTCAACTTTAGTGGTGATTCTAATGTTTTACTTTTTCATTAATACTATGTATACCAATGTACAAATATTTATAAAATAAGACTTATTATTATTATGGGGTTTGTCAGGTCTTGACAAGCGTCCCACTAATCTCAAACTTCAGCAACCTTTTGAGCCGCGTCATACTAGAGACTAGTGGAGCTAAATACACACGACTGCATCCCAAACCCTGGCGATATGCAGCCGCGGAAATTACGCTAGATCCAGTGCCCGCACAATGCGGAGTGACCCGAGCAGCACTGCTTTCTGCATCCTGCAGATCAAAGAGTTGGCAGAAGATCTGCAGACGGGAATGGACTCGATTTCCCTTCGATAGGGAGGCTTTCATGCCACCCAAAACACCAACTATCAGGACTACAAGCTTAACTTTATACCCGGGGATACAGCTTTCTAAGCTCGGACAAGA